>JAHWFP010065668.1:14194-48462 GCA_023313725.1 Lithobius niger
AAAGAAGTTTGAATTTAACAAGTCTGCAGTGAACCCTTGAAATTACACTATAACAAATATTTAGCGCTATGGTTCAGAAAAAGAAGTCCCATCTTTTCGTGACGTTTAGCAAAATAATAAAATTATTTTATGGTTTAGGACTCAGGTTTAAGGTTTAGTAATTCTAGATTAGATCAAGGTCAACTGTGGCAGAATCTTATGGGTTTGCTTCTTGCATCTTAGCCGTGCAGAATAGCCACTCTGGAAGGGCTGGACTGAAAAGTTTACACCTAAGCTGTTTTCGGTATGGCTAAACAGGATTACAACTAGTTTTCCGTTAGTTGGCAGCTAAGTTGGATGGGATGAAGTGGAAAGAGTGTCTCTAAAACCCATGCTGACAAAATGTTAAAAGAACTGGACATAAAGAATTTATTTTCAAAATCGTTGCATATTTAAATAAGTGTGCTCCACACCTACGCAGTAAACAGAGAAAGCACATGGCACCTTATATTTCAGAGCACAATTTCTCTTGGCTCCATTTTCAAAGGGAAAAAAATAAGTAAACATGCGAACGAGGTTGCCATATTGTGTGAACGTCGCCATATTGTTGGAAATTGACTTATTTGACAAGCATGTAAAAGTGGTGCGCGGCTGAGCAAATTCAATCATAATCTGGCTCACATGACGAACTAAATCCACACGCCGTTCAAGTGACAAAACCCGTGAATAGGGCAACCATCAGTGATTAGGACCTGTCAAAATGTTTTTATTACTTTTTCCTTTAAAAACTGAGCTAGACTTTAACAATTTGTAATGACAACACCACAAAACAACAGAAAAACTGTCACAAGTGCAACTCAAAACCCAAGCAGGGAAAAATTTCAGCCTGGCCAGTAAAAGTACCCTAAAAAAAATTAGTGTGTGACCCCCCCCCCCCCCCCGCCACCCTTCTCAATTAACAGCGAGAAGGTCCTACAATTGAAATGGATTCTTCGTGATTCCATCTATATACAAGCGTCAACTGTCACGTGTTTCATGCCTAAGATCTAGGCGATTAAGGAGACCATTAACAGGTAATACAAATTATCCCCAATAATAATGCGTCGTATTACCTAATTTTATAGGCAATTAATTAAATGATTGGTCTATACGACTTTTGATTAGTACTCGTATACTATTCTGTAGGTATTTGTATATTAGTATATTATATCACAATCTCAATCTAACGTATTGATTCAGACCATTATTTTTGTGTTTGGCTTAACTTAGTTCCGTAAGATGCATTGTAATGTATTTTGAATTCCTTAAGTCTTAAATCGACTGCAGACATCCTAAAATGTCACTCGTCGTCTAGAAAGTACTGTCTGTAACACTCAAAACGTGACCATCAATGAATGACCTTCCTTACTCATCAGTACGTAAACACACATCTGCAGTTCGGAATTTTTAGACGGCTTTTGGTATTCAGAACGTCCATTGAAAAACGTGAACGAGCCAAAGTGAGGTTGCCCAAGGCAAAAAAAAAAAAAAAATGAAGCATCGGAAAACGTCCGTGGGTAACAGCAATCGGTTTGTTTGGACTGCCAGCCTAGTTAATTAAATACAGTGCCTGCAGGATATATGCTTTAGTGTTTGTTGAGAACATTTACTGACACCGACTTAGTCTGCGGGATATTGATGGCCCTGTAGGCATTCGGCCGCGTCCTTAATAGCAATTACCTTATAAAAATACACGGTCCACAAGTTAGTTAAGAGTAAGCAAAATGGTTCACATGGTTTGTGTATTGAACATTTCGTAGTTTCTAAGTTCCTTGCGAGGTCTTTCTTAGTAACCTTCATAACTTATTACAATTTTCAACTTTCTGTATACACGTGATGCAGGAAATGATCTTCATATCGATCACTATTTTAACATAGAAGTCTGATCTGATTGAAAGGAGCACTCTAGGAAAGTCCTGTCATCGCTGACAGTTTTTCAAAAGGTTTGGGGTTTATTCTTGCATCTCATTCCTTACCTTTATCAGAGGTTTACTGATTCGAACCTCTGGGCTTGTCCGTCCTGGCTAGACCACAAGGTTCATAATTAAGAAAGTTCGTGTATATATACAAGTACTAATTTTCTTCAGATGACTTAGGGGCTTCACAAAGACAAAATACAAAGGCAACAAAGTACTGCAACGACCATTTCAAGTTGTTACATTGCTTGAACGCTGCACTGCATTGCTCTTTGGTGGAAGGGAAGTTTACACTTGTCTAACATATTGCCCAGTTTAGATCTTATGCATGCTGCAAACCAGATCGTACGTTACACCACCTTCCCTTGCAACCAATTGTCTGTCCAATATACCTTTACTGTAAGGTTTCACCTCAACTTCCTATGTTAAAGCCGAAATTTTGACGCCTAATACCTCCACCACGTGTGAATATTTTTCGATTGAATTTTGTATGTCAGCTTTGTTGGACTTTGTCAGCAAGCATAATAAAATTCATTAAAATCCGCCAAAGTAAATCGTAGATCTGGAACTGAGTTGAAACCATAAAATTAGATTTTGGCTTGTTCTTGTTGTTCATACGACACGTTTCTACTGCTCTACAGATCCAAAGGGTTCAAAGGGTTTAACGAGCGTTAACCACTCCTGGTCATCTGCCCGAAGCCGTAAGGCCCTACAGATCCAACTATTTTTCCTACAATGGTGGTTCATATCTCATCTTACAGGTATTGCTCTCTAAATGTGCCCTTTCCCTAAGGCCTTTTCTAATTGGCCAAGTGGTTCAGAGATTATGGAACACTAAACGGCCAGTTTGATTGTTTTACATTGTTTTAAACATTGTTACTATACAACAATGTCAATCAACAAACCCAAGCTGCAACAATGCCAATCAGCATACGCCAGCTTCGAGACGTAGACTGACGTTTAAAAGGATCAGTCAACAAGCTGACCCAAACTGCATGGTAAGCCAAAGTAGCGCGAATTCGAAAACAAAAAGAACTCGTTTGATGCTTATGGTAAATTTTAACTGACCCGAAGCCAAAATGGCAGAGCAACACAGATAAACTTTCCTGTACAATTTCAGAGACTGTTGTGTTGCTGTACTGTTTAGTCTGTGTGACACCTTACTGCTGCATCCAACCATTATACACGTAAACACAATTAAAGCCAGAGCCCAAATTTCAAACCTTTTCATGCCCAAAGAAGAAGTATTGTAAAGCTACACACTCGACTTCTTTATTGGCAACATTCTTCATTGTTCGGAAGTAACGTCGTCTACTTTCCGTTCATCACTCTACTGATGATACATAAATCATTTTTCAAGAATTTCAAGCAGTTTTCCATGCAGAGAGTTTCATTATTACTTTCCAGGACATTTCCAGATTTTCAAGGATTTGCACGAACCCTGAATTACATGTAGGCTCGTGGTAAGCACACTAAGACGATATAGTTTTTAAACATTTTCCAGCAATTTCCTTAAGCAAGTAGAAAGCACCATCATTAGCTGATCTATCGTGTGCAAAAGTAAAAATGAAAAAACATTTGACTTCTGCAGTAAGGTTTCATTATCTGAAACCGTACAGGAAAGTTAAATTTTATTTGTGTTCCTTTGCTGTTTTGGCTTCGGATCAGTTAAACCTTATCTTAAGCATCAACCGAGTTCGTTTTTGTTTTTACTAGTTTTAAAGATAAGTTCCGGCAGCAAATCGAGCACTGAGCACTGGATGGGGCACTGTGAATATCTTTCGTACTCATAATATGGGGACTTTTGCAATGGATTGGTAGCTTTTACATGTATCAGCAGACGAAAATGCCCGCCAGTGTTGTGATTTTAAACGAGATTTCCAAGAACATTACCTACGGTAGCGCTACCTTTCCACCTCTCCCAACTGAAGAAGCCCCTTGAATTCTCCCAAGGTTGACGAACGTTAGGGTCTTTTCTAGAATCTGGAAGCCACGTTTCCGGACTTTCGTGATGGTGCTGCATGAACTACCTTGTCGTAGAGGCTTAACTTTTTCAGCTGGTTCTGAAAGGAATCTCAAAACTTTACTATTGCCATTGTGAAAGTATGTTTTCTGTGCAACCCATTCTTCCTTGGCTGATTTCATCTCTGTAACACCGTGTAGGCCTATTACCTAAGCCCCTTCGTTAAAGGTAGAAAGTTTACTACATTCCTGGCTGGTCACTGGTCAGGAGATTTTCGGCCACGAATAATTTCAAACATAGAGAGATTACTGTGATCATAGGCAAGTAAATTATTTTCGTAAAGTTGGGCTAGTCTTTTTTTTTTTTTAGAAGTTAAAGTTATAAAAATAATTACTCTAGATAAATACTACAGGTTCACCCGGGTCCATTTAAAATTGGTGGGCAATTCAGTTTTAGCCAGATACACATTTATCAGCGATATTGTTACGAGTCTCTTCAGCTGCCTCAATCTGTTTAGTTTAGAGCTAAATTTAAAAACTGTATTTTGTACAAACTTAAACTAAACTAAATTAACTAACAATAGTTACGTTTTTCTCCAAGGTTCAGAGAGTCATCAGCCACTGCACTGTGACTGAGGTTGGCGCTATAGTGACCTAGCAGTCGACGCGCCATTAAACCCCAATTCACGCCCCCCCCCCCCATCTGCTAATATCAGTTTTTTTCTCTCGCTTCAGTTATGCAACCGCAAGTTTGCAAGTCCGTCACAATTTTAACTCCTATAAGTTCAAGATTCATTTATAATGCTGTTGTGGTTTAGCAAAACCAGCAATACGACAGAAAACTCATTGACATTTTGTTGCAAAGGTTTCTATGCAGCCATAGGTCAACTGCTGTGCACTTGAAATCAAAATCGACTCTGAAGAGGGCCGGAACAAGGGAGGTGATTAGAGCTCAGGACCTGAAAGAGCAGAACTAGTCTCTAGGGAGAGTACAGTCCAAAACACAATTAGAAGAAAATCTGGTCCGATTCACTCCATATTGGAAAGAATAGTTAAAGGTAATGCATGTGCGAGCAGCAACGAAAAATAGAAAGAAAATGTCTTCCAAATCACTTATTTTGTTGAACATTAATCTGTTTAAATAAAATAGGATAAAAACATGAAAGCACAAGGCATTTAAACTAAAAGTAAAAGTACGTTACATTTTGAAGATAAATTCATTTGTTCGCTTCATTGTTTTTTCAATTAATCTAATTTGTTTCAATTAATTATCTAATCAATTAACTGATAGGGCATTTATTATTTTAAATTGGATCTTTGGATCTAATGCTTTCCTAATGAGTCTTGTTTTTATTGTGGAGTTGGAGTTGAAATCCAGCTTGGTTAATGTATTTGCAAATAAACAGAAAGTTTAAATTGTATTGAAACAAGCTTCAAACGACAACATGAAAAGCCTAAGACAACATTGTGATTTCAATAAATCGCGTTTTTCAGAACAGAAACTTAAACAGCATAAATAAAAACTGTTTATTAGCCTCTAGGAGAAAGAAGTTGATGTAATGAAACAGCCAGTCAGTCATGGACTAAATTTTGCATAGTGTAGTAACTGTCTGCCTTACGAACGCTGTTTTCTAACAGGGACCAAACGTTACAATCAATGCAATCGTTTACGCTTTATGTTCCTTGCTTTTGTACACCTGATGATTTTGGGCGTTTTTACAATTTGGGAACAGACTGCACAGATTCACCTGCAAAGAAATCAAATTTTGTAAACTAGCCAGGTGCAAAATTTCCTCGAAACATACAGTGACCATGTTTAAGAAAATATACTAAAGATTATATACATGGTTAAACAATATGTAGGATTATAAATGCAGGTAAGTTTTAAAATCAAATCCTCTGTTGTACTAGCGCAAATTAAAGGTATTGTGACACTCGTACTCACAACACCTGAAGCAATAACTAATTCCTCCACTTTGTTAAAAAAAAAAAAGAGCCTCTTTATACAGCAGGTTTGTTGTTGCATGGCCTAGCCAAGTTAATTTGATGAATTAGCTAACTGTAACAGCTATTTGTGTGTACTATTGTACGACAACTACGTGTGAAACCCCACCTTATTTACATATCAAAAGTAAGTCTCTGAAGTTAGGTTAAGAGCCTACAGTTTCATGATCTATTTTGAGATTTCCGGCATAAAAAAAAATAAAGGCAACTTTTTTTTTTAATTTTTCACCATCAAATCGCCAATTGGCCTTGCTGTATATCCCCTGGAAAATGGTCATTCGAAGTCATTGGTAAAGTCATTTTTCGTTTAATAGAATTTTAGATTTAATAAAATCACGTACCTGTGTTTTATCTTAATTTATTAAATAATGCTAATTTAAAACAAATTTTGTATACAGTTAAAGGACAAATTTTATCCGAAATTGCCTGATCGGATCAATACTATCAGTACTCAATGCACCACTCAATGCATAGGTCTTGCAGTGTTTATTTTCTGGAGTTTTATAGCATGAAGTCATCAAAAACTTATGCAGCCGAAACTGATTAAAGGAGGAGCTTTGACCACTGCGACGATGTTTTGAGGGATCCATCACGTCAAGAGAACAGGTAACTAAGTTAATAATTAGTGTCACTTACTATTAGCTGTAGGGTCGTAGCATGCATAGTACTAGAGTAGTGGTTTGTAATCATTTGCAGCACAATGGCAATACCGCACTAGATTACGCTGAAGAACTGTGGCATCCTAGAACTTCATCATATTTGATTTACACCTGGTGCACTATAGAAACTGGATAAAACTAGATTAGGGAGTTATGCACAGGAGAACTGTGGCATAGGATACAAGTTGATTCATTTTATGGACAATTGATAGTGCAACTATTGGATAGTACTAGATTAGGGAGTTAATGCACAGAAGAACTGTGGCATAGGATACAAGTTGATTAATTTTATGTATAATTGACAGTGCAACTATTGGATAGTACTAGATTAGGGAGTTAACACGCAGCTGGAACACTGTGGCGTCTAGGATAGAACTAGACTAGTGTTATAGTTGAACACTATACCAACGGGACAGAACTAGATTAAAGACTTAATTCCCAGCTGGAGAACTGTGGAATATGCGATAGAACTAGATTAGTGTTTTATGTTCATCTAGAGAAGCAACTGGGTAGAACTCGATTAGGGATTGATGCACAGCTGGAGGATTTTGGCAGCTATAGCAGAAATAGATTAAAACGTAAATGCAGAGCGTGGTGAACTGTGGCGTCTTCGATAGAAATTGAGTAATGTTCATGTACGTCTGGAGAACTGTAGCCACTGAGTTAGGGATTAGGGAGTGATGCACACCTAGAGGATTTTGGCAGCTGAGCGTAAATAGATTAGGAGATAAATGCAGAGCATGACGGACTGTGGCATCTACGACAGAACTTGATTAGTATTTATATACACCTGCAGCAACTGAGTAGAACCCGATAGGAACTGATTCAAAGCTGTAGGATTTTGGCTCTGGACAGAAATAGATTAAGAGGTACATGCTAAGTTGGTGAGCTGTGGCATCTACGATGGAACTTGAATAGTGTTTTATGTAATAAAGCTGGAGTACTGTAGTAACTAAATAAAACCAGATAAGGAGTTAATGCACAGCTGGAGAACTGTGGCATCTAGGCTAGAACTAGTTCAGTGTTTTATGTACAGCTGGATCACTGTACCAACTGGATAGAACTACATCAGGGGTTGATGCACAGCTGGAAAACTGTAGCAATTACGAATAGGTTGAATGCACAGCTAGAAGACGAAGACATCTACAATGGAACTAGATTAACTGTTTTGCTGCGCAGCTGGAAGATTGTAGCAGCCGTACAGAACTAGGTTAGGGGTGAAGGCACAGTTGGAGAATAGTAGTTCCAGGACAGAATTACGAGTAGGTTGTTAATGTAAAGTTGGATCAATGTGACAACTGATTTAGGAGTTCGTGCTCAGCTGGAGCACTGTGGCAGCTGGGTTAGGAGTAAAACGCTTCACTAGAACAGTGTGGCAACTGGATAGAACTAGGTTTATGCTTAGCTGGAGCACTGTGGCAACAGGGTTAGGGGTTTGTGCAAATCTGGAGGAACTGTGGCAACCAGATGGACCTAGATTAATAGTTTAACCAAAAGCTGGAGCACTGTGGCAACTAGGTCGAAGTAGAGTAAGAGTTTATGCAAAGCTTGAGCACTGTGGCAACTGGATAGAACTGGAGTAGGGGTTCAATAACAGACAGCAAGCAGTTGCATTAAAAATATAAAGTTCCTCAGTCAGTAAACTCATAACCAGCATTTAATAAAAACTACCAAATTTTTGTCGCTCCTGGACACATCCAGTATTTTGTTGATTGTTGATTTTAAGGTTTAGTTGAGCTTTTGCCTTGTTTTTTTCTGTCTCTAATTGGCAGCAGCGTTTCGTAGCTGCATTTCTTTTAGTTCCAACTAGGGTTCCAAAAGGCCGTATTACTGTTTTGGAGAGATTCCGCAGACGGCAGGGGCTTGTAAGTTGTGATTCGGAGTTCTTTGGTTGCAATCCCGGCCCAGTCACATCATCTGTAAAAAAAAAAATAAAGAATAGTTATTTTTAGTGTACATTTAATTTTGCTCTTGTGCTTTTGCAAAGTAGAGCTCGTGAAACTGTTAACCTGCGTAAAACGTTCCAGTACGATGTACTATTATTGCCAACGTCTGGCTGCTGATTTTCCAGGATATTTTCTGTTACCAATTCGATCGTTACGACTCACAATATGGTACTTAAACATATTTAGTATCTGATTTACTCTTTAACTATCAATTACTTGCAGATCAACTGATTGAAAATGTTGTAGCCTGAAGAGAACTACCAATTGTAGGAAGCTAGTAACTACTAGGTAGTTGGATGAGTTCAAAAGTACCGGGTAGCTAGCAGCCCAATGAACTTACGAGTGCAATTTTTTCTGAAACATGAGTGTTCATTTTTTGTCCTTTTCTAATGAATGAGAGACGTGGTTCCAGAGTGGGGTAGTGGGAGCGATCACTCACTCCCCCCTCCCCCCCCCAAAAAAAAATGTGTGTTCCGAATCAGTTACCGAGAAGTGTTCTGTTTTTTGTATGTTTTTTGACCGAGAAGTGATACGATGCCGATTGGATGGGTTTTCCGATGAGAGGGTTAACTTACTGGAGGTGCAACAATAAATACTAGGCTAGGTAGTATTTAAAAAAAAACATTCGTTAAAATATCTAAAGCATTAAAAACGTACAATTTGTTTGCGTGTTTTATACACCTAATCCATCGGCTCTAAGGCACCTACAAACGACTACCAAATGAGAGATGAGTAAATTACGCTTAGAATTAGCCTATTTTCATCGCTTTAATTTGCCTTTTTCGTCCTGAAATATGCGAGAAAAATTACAATTTTTCTTGCGAAAGTTTGATCAAACTTTAGCCTGCTGTAGCCTACTGTTGATGGGAATTAATCAGAAAGTAGGATAACTCAAAATTGAAAAAAACAAGGGGCTACAGCGACTATCTAGTCGCATTGGTCTTCTGTACAGTTCCTCCACTTCCAATGTTGAGGCGCACACCTGTACCATGCACTACAACAGCTATCTCTATTATATAATCAAAAAACAATAACCATCAGAATTGCCCGTTACAAATGTGTTAGCTTTTAAGCTTATTTTACGTTTTAGGCATAATTGTCAGCGTTTAGGCCTAATTTACAACTTTAATTTCGTAAGTAGTAACTAACGGAGATTTGGATTGTATACAGTAAGCCTATTCATTTTTGCAACACGGTATGCCTCCGCGCACACAGTTACAGTGTTACAACGTAATGCGCAACGTAACCTAATATAGATCAGTGGTAGTAAGGAAGGGACAGGAGAACGCTGCAGCAGCGACTCGTAGCAACTATTGACGTTGCCATGGTAACGTGATTTTAGATCTAATTTTCATTTTTTAGGCCTAATTTTTTTAACGGCATTTTTAGTTTCGTAAGTAGCAGATAGGCCTAATGGAGAATTTGGTTCGATCGTAAGCCTATTCATTCATACAACAATGCGACAAAACTCTTTTAAACGAAGCTAAAATGTTTTTGTTTTTACGGCTGCGTTAACATAAATCTTTAGGATTTCAATTCGACGATGAAATGTTATTATTTAATTTAGTTACGTCGAAGAAGTCTATTAGCTATAAGGAGGCAACGATGTTTTAATTTGCCATGTTATTTAACTATAACTTTTGACACTGAATCGAACGTTGTAAACAGTGGTCGTCAATTTCTGGTACCGTTGCGAAGTTGAAAAAAGGATCAGACGGACGGACGGACAAAGTCGTTGCAATAGTCTTCTCAGCCGGTACGGCTGTACAGAAGACTAAAAAACACCTAAATCATGGACGTATTTTGTAGCATACTTAGTATCAGCTGTGCACCTCAAAATTGGTTGGCTTCAACTAGTTGGACGCACGCAGATAAACGGTTGTCAAACATTCGTGGTTCTGTAACACGATGTGAGCGAGCAATTTTCCAACGTAAAGAAAACCCTTTTTTACTTATACGATCGACGACAAACATTCTAGGGAAAGCGATGAACGAATTGTGAAGAAATAACTCCAATTACCTTGCGTCGTAATAACCAGTATATCGATTTTGTGATGCTCGGGATAAACTGTGTGAAGCAAGTATTGACGCCAACAGAGTGGGCGAAGCGAACGACATGGCGAATACAATTAAAAGGAGGATATCTACGATTCTATAATTATAATCTTATATAATTTTACTATCCCTCACGCGTTTTAAACCGATTCTACATTTTTTTTAACCACACCATCCAATAACAGTGTAGCTGCAAATTTTCAATATAAAAAAACACCATCTGACTGTTCACCTTCAGAAAGAATATCGAAAGAATCAATAACCGACATTTGCATGTTTAAGTTGGCTACTCCGTTTTATAGATTGATATCTTTTCCGAATTAATCGTAACACCACTGAGATATAGAAAAAGAAAACTGACGCTCTCTCTTCAGCCACAGTTATAATGATTTTGTTTAGTCTAGATTTAATTGCATACATAATTATATATGCCCTTCTATGCATATACTTTGTACACATATATGTGTATATGTGCTATGTGTATATGAATTATATGTGTATTCATAAATTGCATTTATTACGTTTCTTACACTAAAATATTTTTGCTAGGGAATTAAATCTAGACGAGACAAAATGGATCAAGAGAGAGTGAAAGAGCGTCATTTTAGTCTTCTGTACAGCCGTACCGGCTGAGAAGTCTATTGCAACGACTTTGTCCGTCCGTCCGTCGCTTTTTTCAACTTCGCAACGGTACCAGAAATTGACGACCACTGTTGACAACGTTCAATTCAGTGTGAGAAGTTAGCTAAAGAACATGGCAAATTAAAACATCGTTACTTCCTTATAGCTAATAGACTTCTTCGACGTCACTAAATTAAATAATAACATTTGATCGTCGAATTGAAATCCTAAGATAACAGCGCAATAAAAAGGAATGGCTTTTAGCTTCGTTTAAAATAGTCTCGTCGCATTGTTGCGTGAATGAATAGGTTTACGGTAGAATCAAATTCTCCATTAGGCCTATCTGCTACTTACGAAATCAAAACTGCATTACAAAGATTAGGCCTAAAAATGAAAATTAGGCCTAAAATCATGTTACCACGGCAACGTCAAGTTGCTACGAGTCGCAACAGCGTCATCAACAGCGTCTCTCTCGTCACTTCCCCGCTGATCTATATAGGCTACGTTGCACATTACGTTGTTAACACTGTAACTGTGTACCTGAAGGCGCACCGTGTTGCAAAAATGAATATGCTTACTATACAATTCAACTCTCTGTTAGCTGATACTTACGAAATTAAAACTGCTCGTTAAAATTAGGCCTAAAAGCTGACATTTAAGCCTAAAATGTAAAATAGTCCTAAAAGCTAACACATTTTTAACCGGCAATTGTGAGGGTTACTGCTTTTAGATTAGTATAATAGAGACAGCCGTTGTAGTGCATGATAGAGGTGTGCGGCTCAACATTGAAAGTGGGGGAACTGTACAGAAGACCGGTGCGACTAGGCAGTCGCTGTAGCCGCTTGTTTATTTTTCGATCTTACTGGTGTTACGATTAATTCGGAAAAGTCACGACGTATAAAAAGTTTACGTATAAAAAAGTTTAAGTATAAAAACTTAAACATGCAAATGTCGATTATTGATTTTTAATTATGTTTTTTTTTCTGAAACTCAACAACTAGACGGTTACTTTTATGTTGCAAATCTGCAGATATAGTGTTATTGGACAGTGGTTACAAACAAAATGTGGAATGTGAGTGACAGTAAAAAAAATATATATTTTTTTTGTAGTAATAAAAGAAAAATGCCGCGAGGCTAATTTCCAATGCCCGCGATCCTTCACAAAGCTTAAAGCGTTTGCTGACAGCGTGCAAAATATTTTCTGGATGCTGTACACTCTTCATTTCGTACTGTTCTCGACACGTGTTATGTAGAACAGCGACATCATAATGTGAACTGATCCATGGCCTAACTGTTTAACGATTATAACGCCATGTTTTTTTTTTTTTTTTTTTTTGGTTCGATCAAATGCGAAATTAAAACGGCTTAAATAAAATTAGAGTAAAATAAAGAAAAGTAAATTTTAAATTTTAAAACTGCTAAAACGAAATTAAACTCACATGGACAGACTCGTGCAACGTAAGGGAATCCTAACAAAAGTCCACAAATAAATGGTGCTTATCTCTTCTTTTTTCCTGTTATATATTCAGGTAAATATTGGCAACCTTCGAGTTTTCGCGTAACCAAAGAGAGGCTCAGCTTTAAAATCTCGCCATCTCTTTGTGCGCAGATGATAGCATTATGTGGGATGCCGATAATTCAGGTGATGATGAATCGTCCCTTCCAGATTACATTGATATCGTAATAACGTCAATTAAACGTCATCGATTCGGAGTCGGGCAACGGAATATTCTGCACAAAGCTCTAATTATTCAATTAGTAGCAGACAAGTCACCGGCTTCCAGCTGTTCAATGACGTGCGTGGGATTGAGCTGTTTTTACTTGCAAGGCATGACCTTCTTGACTCCCCTTCTATATTTTATCTCTTTCTTGAGTTGTTGTTTGTTTATGATCTTTCGTCAGGCTGCATTTTTAACTCTTAAATTTCTTAAAATGTAACTCGCTGAGTTTAAAATTTTCGCCGGTTTTAAAAGGAGTTGGTTCCAAACTGCGTGAATTTTGAAGGTAATACAGTATGTTCCCATGCTATATCTTATCTCCAGTGGCTTCGGGTGGAAGCACGTCAAACCCCCAAAGTATGTTCATGTAAAAGATCCTAGGTGTTTCCCATTGGAATTACCTAGCAAAGTTGTGCCTCTCTTTTTCAGTCACCATGGCTTCGGTTGGGAGTGCATCAAACCAACAAAGTATGTGCATTTATTCATGTAAAAAATCGTAGGAATGTCCGATTGGAATTACTAACGAATTGTTCCTCTTTCCTTCCGTTCTTAGTATAGAGTCTTACAACAAAATTTTGTGGAGAAAATTTTGCACCACCATATATTTTAACACGTGTTAGTTCATGATATAGTACTGTAAGCATGTTGTAGAATATCCTGTATGTAAACTGTCAACTGCTCCTACAACAGATTAAATTACTGTGTTTATTGGGGCTGTGGCCCGCAGCCATGCGCCCTCCCTATTAGATGCAGATCAAAACAACCAATGCCGAACATCTGTACTGTACTGATGTAATGGCGCATGGTAAATTGTTGCACTTCAATTCATAAACTATTGCTTCAAATAAATTGTTGCAGATAATAGATAGAAAATCCATTCAGCAGAAAAAGTTAGTGAATAAAGATGCGTCCAAAAGAAATGACGTATTGCAGTGAAAAGATATAAATAACCACCCGTCGTAGCATCCAGGGACTGCACTGAAGTCCAGTGAGCATCCCTCTATAGATGCCACACACTGAGGCTCCACTGCTGTCCTCGGATGGTACTACTGGTATTAATGTATTCGTTTCTGTATAAACATGTATTCGTTTCTGTTGTTCTTTGTACCTTTATTTCAGCATGCCCGAGCAGGAGTTGAACCGGAAACCTATAGAACAAAGACTCTAGTAGTTTGACTACAGTGACGTGTACTATCATCATGGTCCTGGCACTGTGTCCATATGTTGTAGACGAGCGACTATAGTGTCATTCTTCGAATCTGAAGGTTGCTGTTCAATTTCCACTAGAGATGTGCTGCTGACATGTAAGTCTACAGCACAATGCCTGTCTTCCAATATTTTAAACTTAAGTTTAAAAAGTAGCACTCGGCTCTTCATCGGGAGCAATTTCCTAAAATGAGATAATAAAAAAAAATGGATTTAAATCTCTCTCACACTCTCTCCTAACTTTTAGGGATGTCAAAGCGAACAAAATTCGAAATAAGCAAATACACAAATTGATTTCCCTTTCCAAAAATGGTTTTACGCTGTTTTAGCATCATTCATCTGTATGTTGATATTAGAAATTTCGCCGGTGTGTTTAGTTTCAAATGCATATGGGAAGAGGAAGTCACGTGGAAACCAAAGACCAATGGAAGTTCCTTACCAAGCACAGGCAGCATGCAGGCAAAATGAGCTCCTCTGCGTTTAAATCGTGTTATTCCAGCCAACTTTATAATTAAAACTTTAGCAAGTAAACTGTAAAATAGTTTAGACCGACATTAAAAGATACTTTATGTATAGTTGCTAAAATTAAAAACATAGGCTATTGTTCAGTCTTCCGACTGTATGTTTTGCAAGTATAGGCTAGAACCAATGACAAACGGATTGCATTGGAAAGCATGGGTTTAACAAGAGGTAATGTTATTTTTTATTTTATTTTTAGGACCCTTTGTAGGAGTATTTATTTTGCAACAAATGAACATTATTGTGTTCTATCTTTCTTTCAAATTTTACAACACAACCTACCTTACGACAGTCTTTTTTTCCACAAGACATTGTGTTGGGCAAAACTCCAGTCTCTTAGAAAGGTCACTCATTATTCGAGTAACCTTTCTATCTCACCTGTTCTTATCACAGGTAATATCCTGCGTGTAAGGATATTTAGTTATCGATAATTTTTTGGAGTACGGGAATTTTTGCTCCTATTAAATTCGTGAGTGCTTGTGTTAGCTAATTATTAAGATCCGAAACCAAGAAGTGGCAAGGGAGCTTATTGCCAACACATGCTCGAGCAAGTTTAAGGGAGCAAAAACTTAAGTGCTCCAAAATGATTGATAACTACCAGCCGAACCAGGGGTATTTAATCAGATATCACTCAGGAAGTAAGACACGTCGTAATAGCCCTATTCATTATTCTGCCCCCATCAATATATATTACAAACAAAAACGTCAAGTGTGCCGTAAAAAGGGGGTTATATGATTGAATTTTCACTTGTTGAAATGTACACGGATAAAAATTGATGATTTTTAATTGAAATAATCAAATGGACAATTGAGAAAATTGCTTCTGTTTAAGTGCTGTTGTGCTTTGCCATATTTAAAACGTAAAGCATACCAGCACTTAAACAGATTCAATTTTCTGAACTGTACATTTGATTATTTCAATTAAAAATCATCAATTTTTATCCGTGTACCTTTTAACATAAAGGTGTAACTTCAATCATATAACCCCTTTTTTTACGGCATACTTGACGTTTTTGTTTGTAGTATACTATTAAACCCTCCTGAAATACTTTATCTTTATTAATAAATCAATTACAAACATTTATGGGCACATGTGAGAATTGCTACGTTTTGTAATGTTTTCTTTTATTAATTTTTTAGCCATCTTATTAGTCGAGCCTTACGTGAAGTAGCCTGTCACTTTCGGATTGTTTCAGTTTCGATTTGTTTAGTACACTTCAGTATGCGAACGTTCGCAGGTTGTATCTCCGTAGAAACGATCACAGAATGTCACTGAAAATGTTTAATTTACTTATTAGTAAAATTATTTTTAATGTTTATGTAGCAGTTAAATTAGCTATACGTTTTTACATCCATATTCGTCATTTATTTGTATTTGTCTAATCGCAAATCGTATTGCTGCTGCGCTGTTGGAAGCCAAACCAACTGCCGTTTAAGCTTCAATCTGCTGCTCGTTGTCTTGGTTGCTATGGAAACGAATACGGTTTCGCTATTAAACACGGTTAAAATAACTTTGAGTGACAATTCCTGGAGTGAAAATGCATTGTGAACGTGTACGTACGTTGTATAGCTCATGTGAAGCATGTCTATTATGGCGTAATGCGTTAAATATAGCAATAAATGAATCAGGCCTAACAATTAAGTCTATCACCATCCTGCGAATTACCATCTTTTGCTAGTTAGCAGCATTCAGAACCAGAAGTTGTTTTCGTAGTCGAGGTCCCATCAAACACAAATTAAATGTAACCTAACTTAAACCCATCTCACCTACTTAATTTATGTTCCTATTCTTTAATATGCGATTAATTAAGTCTTTTTTAACATGTTTAAGTATGTGGCTCTGGTTTAGTGTGTTGCCAACTCTTTTTGATTCCTCCTTATCACTTTGCACAAGAGCTGCTTATCATTTAATAATCGCCCATTTGGTAGACCATTCACAGCACTTATCAGAATAAGTAAGCTGTGATAGGCTGAAGCACCAAAAATACCCCTTCCTATTGGCTAAAAAAAAAAACGAGAGTAAGAGTCAACGATATTCTTAAAAGTTTTTTAGGAGACATTATTCAATATTTTATCCAAGTCTCTATATACTAATCACATTTCAGCTCGTCCCCTCTGGTATAGCTCAGAAATTAGGTCACTCAACCACAAAAAGAAAAGGGCTTATCGTCTGTTCACTAGTAACCCTCCCCCAGTTAACTAAGCTCTTTACAAGAGGGCCAGGAATGATTCCACTGTTGATTTCAGACAGGCGAAACTTTCCTATGATAGGAATATTATGCGTAATGCTAAACATAAGCCAAAAATTATTTTCTCTTACCTTAATAGGGACACGAAAACACAGCTTGCGACCTGTTATAGGTGGGACATTTACTGCTTGACCATTAGTGATGACAATGTTATCGCTGTAAAATTCAACAATTATTTGGCCTCTTTCTTCCTTTCATCAAGACTCCACACTCGTATATTCAGCATACTGTTGGCACTGTTCGCTGCTCAAAACATGATGTTGCCGAATCCTTCCGTAAAATTAAGGAAAATACCTCTTCTGGGCCAGACGAGCTTCCTGCGTTTTTTTCTTAATGAGAGCTGTGCTGACTCCTTAACTAAACCTTTTTTTTTTCTACTTCTGTTAACACGTGCTGTTTCCCTTCTGAGTGGAAGATAGCTAAAGTAACCCCAATTCTGAAAGACGGCTCTCAACATATTGTCAATAATTACCGACCCACAAGCCTTCTTCCTTTTACCCCTAAAATCCTGGAGGGTTTACTCCACAGGGCTATGAATGATGAATGTCTTTAGCGTCAAAATTTTCGCTCTTCTCAACCTGGCTTTATTCCTTGGCGCTCATCTCACTAATCGATCAAGTGTCTCGTCTTGTCGATAGGGGTATCCCCTGTGACATTATTTTCTTGGATTTTAGCAAGGCCTTTGGTGTCGGCGGCCACTTACGGTCCGGCACTTCCTTGTTGATTGTTGCCATCTTGATGGTTTTCGTCGTCGTTTCCATCTTCCGCATGACATTGTGCGTCAATTGGGCGATAAGTCTGTCCTCCTGTCCGGTGTTTTTCAATTTTTGCAGGAGGTACAGATGTATGACAAGATTTAGGTTAGGGGTTTGAATAATATCTCTGTAATGTGTGGTGCAGTGGCAACCCGGACCACTGCACTGTGACTGAGGTTGGCGCTAATGACCAAGCTGTCGACGCGCCATTAAGCCTCATCCCCCCCCCCCCCTTTGACTCTATCGATCACGACATCCTCATGTTTCCAGTCATACTTGCCTTCTAGCAAACAACGTGTACGCCTAAGAGGATCTTTTGGCCCTTGGCTCTCTGTCACCTCTGGAGTTCTGCAGGGGTCGGTTCTCGGACCACTTCTTTTTATTATTTTCTTTTCTGACCAAGCCGCCAAACTTTAAGTATGGAGCATCAGCTATGTGGACAACTTCAAACTGCTTGGATACGGCAATGATCACTTTTTCAACTCAGTTGCAACTTTGTGTTTAACTGGGCTAAACTTAACCAACCTTCTTTAAATCTGGGAAGTGCGAATTTCCCACATTGGCCATAACAACAGCCACAACAAGTATTGCCTCTTTGGCCAGCAGCTATAGAAAGTTTCTTATCACCAAGATCTTGGTGTTGTTGTTGACGAGAGACTTAAATTATTAAACATATTGACAATATTACTCACAAAGCTTTCCGTAAAGCTCATTACATCTTTAAAAAATTCGCCTACCTTGCTTCTGACTTTTTTGCCATGCTTTATTAAAACTTTCATACGTCCTATCCTAGATTACTCTTCACAAGTTTTTAGTCTTTAAATGCAGGAATTCACTTCCTTCTGGGTTGCAAATTCAAATTAAAACTGACCTCCCCCCCCGAGCCTGCCCCCCCCCCCCCCCCCCCAAAAAAAAAAAACTAGTATCACAGCAATAAAAATCACAATTTACATATCAACGCTGCAAATTTTAGTTGGTGATTTTTTGGGTCGGGGGGGGGGGGGGATGCTCAAGGGATGCTCAACCCTGTGAATGGAACATTCGCTCGATCCGCAAATATCATCCCCAATTCAATTTTAAAATGAGGTACAAATCTGCACCCAAATAGTCACGTACGTCTTTTCCTGACGAATTTGTATTTCAAAGCAACAAAATAAAACTTAATAACGATCAACGAACTCGCAGCACTCACCCCTGAAGGAAGGCCATAAATATGTTGTCATGAAATGTAAAAAAATTACGGAGGGATGGTCTGAATGCGGGAGGAAGGTAATTAAACGTTCTTCATCCCGTATTACATGCGATTTTTCCAATCCTTTTTTGCAATGCAACTCTTTCCTTGCAAGTTTTGTTAGTCTTGTAAGATGGTTGGGGAGAAGAGAAGGGAGAGAGGTTGGCCCGTGTTATCAGCGGCGTTCACGGCCTTTCGATCCTCACATAAATCAACACGTTATCTTCTCCCGCCCGGACAAAAATGAAATGAAAATTCCATAAATCGCTCCAGATGTTCAGACACTTCATAATCCATTCCTATTGCAGGAGGGGTGGTTTCATCTTCTTTGCTCGCGCCCTTGCACGACCACGTGACCAAGAGGCCGAGGTCTGCCTTAAGTCACCTCAACAGATTCGCTTCCTTCCTTCTTCCTCTCGCGCACAAAAGGGACCACTCACGGCCTCTTTTACACGCCAAACTATCCTCGTGACACTACTTCACGGGTTTTTTTTTATTACTGCCTCTAGCAATGTTGCCTCTTCTCGTTTCAACTACACTTACTACTACGTGTACTGCTTTTCTACTGCTAGTATTTACTTAAAATACTACTAGTTGATTCAGAAAGCTAAATCGCCACAAGAGAAGGGAATCTAGACTAGTGTGTCGCCTCCAAGTAGACGTTTTATTGTTGTTGTAGCTTAATTGTTAGAGCGTAATTGTTAGAGTGTAATTGTTGTCAGATGGCGGCTTACTGGCAGACTGTGTCTTTTAACTGAAACCAACTTATACGTGATTTCAGCATACTGGTGTAAATTTCCCATCCGGTAGAAATCTTTGCAAATCGTTTGAATCAGGTAGCAATCTTCTAGTTTTCATTTAACTTTCGAACTATTAGTAGGTGCGATTAACTTTGCTAATAGGATTAACCTTGGCGGCCTTTACCCTGGTTGAATGATATCACTACTTTGAAAGGCCGAACCTTTTTGGAAACTTGGCGGCTGCTCTTATACCAGTTTTGAATTTGGATGGATAAAAAAGACAGTTACATTCAGGTTGTGAGTGCGACGTTATGAGTGCCAGATTTATTAAAATAAACGCACAACAACATGAATGCGTTTGTGTGCGTATTTCACTTTTAAGATCTCAATGCATAATACATTGAATTTGTAGGAAAATCAGGAAACCATCATATAAAATTCAACGTGTAAGGCGTTGAGACCTTAAAAGTGTTTTTCTGAATTTGTTTATTTATTTATTTATTTATTGGATCGTATGTCATCGTATGTTTATTTAAAAAAGAAACTTCAGTGGGGAACACTGGTTCCTAATTCGCTATTGAATAATGTTTCTTTTTTACTTTTTATTTATCCTGTCTCCACCTTTTTGTTTGAACTTATTTGACTTTTTTTTTTACCCTTACTGGCCATATTTTGACCCTTATTGAGCATTATGTGACCGTATTGACGTGTAAGTGCTGTTACCATTGTTAACCCTTATTTACTCGTATAGACCCTTATTAACCATTTGATCCTTCATTTACCCTTGATTTACTTTATGTAACCTTTGTTCATCTTTTATTTACTTTTTACAGTCTATTTATTTACCCTTGTTGACCTTTATGTACCCTTACGCACCCTTATTTACCCTTTATTTATTTTTTATTTACTTGATTTATCCTTTTCCAGTTATTTACCCTTTGTTTATCTTTTATTTACTTTTGTTCCCTTTGTAAATAAAATATAAACAAAGGGTAAATAAGAGATAAACGGTAAATAAAGTAAATAAAGAGTAAATAAAGGGTCATAAGAGTAAAAAATGCTACATAAGGGTCAATAAATGTAAATAAATTAAGGTTAAAAAATAAATAAAAGATACGGTCTTAAGGGTAAATAAGAAGTGAAAGGGTAAAAAATTTCCAAATTTTACCATTAGGGATCCTTATTTAGTTTTTCCCTTTTCCTCTTTGTTTATTTTTATTTAGTTTTTAAACTTTATTTATTTAACCTTATTGACCCGTATGTACCAATTTTTAACCTTATGCACCCTTATTTGCCCTTACGCACCCTTACAGCCCTTTATTTCTTTTATTTATTTATCAATTTTACTTTGTTTATCCCTTATCCCCCTCTGTTTATCTCTTATTTACCTTTGTTCCATTTATTTATTTACCTTCATTGACCCTTATGTACCCTTTTTTTTTTTACCCTTATACATCGTTATTTAGCCTTACAGACCCTTATTTAGCATTATGCACCCTTTTTTACTCTTACGACCCTTTATTTACCTTAATTTACTTTATTTAACCTTTATTTACTTTTTTCACCTTTTATTTATTTACCTTATTGATCGTTATAATAATAATAAACAAAAGTTCAACCACATTAAGGGTTTGGAGCCGGAAGGGAAACCCACTAACACAAGTCCATAAATGTACGACAAAGTAGGTTAAAACAGAAAAGAGTCAAGTGACAAGTGGAGCGACCATTTCTGGCCGCTTTAAAAAAATCCTGTATTTAATTTAATAAATTTTATTAATTAAAAATTTTAATCTGCCAACTGTTCCCTCTTGTACTTTATTTATGTTCCCTCTTGTACCCTTGTGTAACCTTATTCACCCTTACAGACACTTATTAACCTTACGCACCCTTAATTATCCCTTTTTACCCTCATGACACTTATGTATTCTTAGGCACCCTTATATACCTTTACTCACACTCTGTACCTTTTTTACCGTTGTGACTCTTTATTTACCTTTTATTTACTTTATTTACAGTTCTTCCGTTCTTTACTCTTACACATCTTTATTAACCCTTTTTTACTGATGTATGACAAGATTTAGGTTAGGGGTTTGAATAATATCTCTGTAATGTGTGGTGCAGTGGCAACCCGGACCACTGCACTGTGACTGAGGTTGGCGCTAATGACCAAGCTGTCGACGCGCCATTAAGCCTCATTCCCCCCCTTTTTTACTATTATGATCTTTTATTTAACTTTTATTTACTTGATTTACCCTTTTTCCGTTATGTACCCTCTATTTACTTTTTTACCCTTTGTAAATAAAAGATAAACAAAGGGTAAATAAAGGATAAATAAAACGTCACAAGAGTAAAACGGTACATAAGGGTCAATAAATGTAAATAAATTAAGGTTAAAATTAAATAAAGGATAAACAAAAGGCAAATAAGGGAAAAACAGTAAATAAAGCAAATAAAAGATACATAAAGGGTCTTCACGGTTAATTAAAATGAAGAAGGATAAATAAAAATTTTACCCTTGTGGACCTTATTTATCCTTACACACTCTTACTTACCCTTTATTTACTTTATTTTCCGTGTTTTCCGTGTTTTACCCTTTGTTAATCTTTTATTTACCTTTTACCCTATATTTATTTACCTTTTTAACCTTATACACCCTTACTACCCTTATGCATTCCATATTTACCCTTGCAACACCTTTATTTAACCGTTTTTACCTTTACTTATTTACTCTTTATTTACTTTATTGACTGTTTTTCCCATTTTACTCTTTGTTCATCTTTAATTTGCGTTGTTACCCTTTATTTATTTGCCATTATTGACCTCATGCACCCTTATGAACCCTTATAAACTTTATTTACACCTTTTTCCTTGTTTATCCTTTACATTTTATTTATTTTTTTTTTTTGCTTTCTATTTCATTACTTTTTTACTTTTAATTGTTATTTACTACAAATAATTTTCAAATTGTTTTAATTAAAGCTTTACTTTTCGTTAACGCAAACCGATGTTCACATAAATGTGGCTTTTGTTGCCTACCGAGTTTGTGGTTCGAACCTATATCTGTCGAGCTTTACTGATAACCATCAAGCTGTGAGTTACAACCGATTAGGGTCGTCACAAGAAACTAAAGAAATTCTAGTACTGATATCACAGTTGTCAATGGCTCCTTCACTGGTGGTTTTTGTGTAATAGCGCATGTTTTGGTGATTATGTTTTGGTGGTTACGTTCCGGTGGCCGTGCACTCAGCCGTATATTTTTATGAATATTTCTTAAAATACGAAATTAATAGCAAATATCAACAAACAAAAACCAGTTGAGCGAAACACAGTGTTACACAGTGCACTGGAATCCAAAGACTCGGGCCTAATTCCCATACTCACGATGACACGAATATGTTTCTTCATCATTGCTGCTCACTTGGCAACCTTAGCAGTTCACACTACTTGCTCCGTTGTGTTTCTTCGTTAATGCTTTTTGCTTTTGACCACGATGGGCACAATTGAAATACAATTCCAAATGCAAACAATAAGTGCGCCATCATCGACAATACTCTTGTCGTTTTGACCTCAACACTGTTGTTCTCGATTTTGTGCAATCTTAGTTTCAATTGTTACTCCCCATAACAATGTTCAGGGTCGCGATTGTAGGGAGTGAGGTGGGGGGGGGGGGGGCGGCCCTGGGCCCAATGCTGACGGAAGATCCCCAAACACAGTCCGGGGCCCTCCGAACAGTATAGTCATCATACTAAAAAAAATTTTAAAAATACGGATATACCGAATAAAGGTGGACTAATGCTTACAAAAAGTCCTCGAATTGATGTTGGAGGGCACCAACATCAATGGCAATGCGGTAATGACAATGCTGGACAATTGTTTTGATCACAGACGGTGTATTCCCAAGGCAGCCTACAGTACCGTAGATAAAAATGTTTGAGGTTGAAGCGTCCCCAAAAGCACTTGCTGGAATAAAATGTGACCTGAATACAAAAGCCATATCGGCCGCTCAAATCGTATCATATGGGCAGAATAAACCAGTAATGAGTAAATAAATACATATGCTAATGTATTTCGGTTAGCATCTGTGGCCCATTTATGTATCATAAACTGACACCATCTGTTTCGTCCTGTAATGTTAGTAATTTAATTAGCTTGAAATCAACAATGTTTCACTTTCTTTTTTATAGAAAATCCTTTCGGCACAACATGAAAACAAGGCTTTCGCTTGTCCACTCACTAATCCCCAGCGATCTGCACAATTTCCCAACTTTCTGTAGCGTAGTATTCAACGTCAGAAACCATCAGTTTAACGTTTCGAGATACAGAAGCAGCCCGTAGCCTTATACAGTGCACACTTTTTATTAACAACATGACACCACTGAAAGCCAGTAACTTGTTGTGCGCAGCACTAGTGTGCTTCTGGATTTATTTACAAGGCAGCGAAAACAAGGTAACATGATGGAATGCGAACGAGATATTGTTACTTTTTTATGTCTGCATCCACTCATTGTTGCAGCTTGTTCGAGAGGCAACCATTATCATCTTGTCTCAGACCAAACCTGACATCCGGTCGTTAAGAAAAAGATTCGCGCCCCTAAACGGTTTCAGAAAAAAACTGAAAAGACTTAAATCTCGTCGAATCTTGCCACGAAGCGCCATGCAGGGTTAGGAATCGAGCGGTAATTATGCGTTATTAACCCTTTTGGTTTAGAGAAAGCATTGATAGTAGCCAAGCGGAACCGGTAAATCTCGTGTTGCCATCAGAGACGAATCGGTCATTAGGGCACAATTACGCCCCGTTTATAGGCTGTAATTTATCTTTATCTTGGATAATGACTAACTCGCTCTCCACGGAATCCAAGGAAAATACCTTTGTTCTACATCAAGATGAGCCAATCGCTTTCCCTGCGCAACCCAAGACTGCTACTGAGCGCGTAAGAAAATATTGTAGTCAACGAATCTTCAAATCAACAAATAGTCTATTTGATGAAGATGATGAACCAGAAATCACCAATGCTATAATGATTGTGCATGTAGGGTTCGTAAAAAAAAAACACAAAAAATAAACGCATTTGAAATTCCAGAACTTTTTCAAAGAGTTTTCAAAAATTTCAAAGACTTTTCTTGCAGTCGTGATCAATTCGATGGCATGCCGAAATTATAATTCTTTGAAACAAAGGGATGACATGTTTTAGTTATAGTATGATTTGAAGTTTGTTTTAACCAGGCCAACTTTTAGGTAAAGAAAAAATTATTTTTCTGAAGTTTTTATTTAAATAATTGGAACCAGCAATTTCATTTCAGTATTATTTACTGGTCAATAAGTATGTTTTACGTATAAGAATTTTAACTTCTTGACTGCATTTTTTATGTAAGACCAAAAATTAAAAATGTTTATTTTTACGCTGTTCTGAGATTTTTATTCGCCAGTCAGGAGCCACCTTCTTTAGTGTAAGTGACACACGGGTCAAAGGTCAAGGTCACACGTCATGCAGATCAAAGGTCATTCCATGGATACGGAAGTGATGCCATTACCCTCCATTTTAAAGTCATATAACCCCCGTCTGTTGTAAACTATGAAATCACATACAGTTTTGTCAACCTGGTGGTCGTGGAAGGGGAGGAGGTGAAAGGGGGAGTATCAGAAATCAGGGATACTGTGACGTCTCTCCCTACAGTGACTTTTTCCACAATGACATCGCCACCCCCTTTAAAGGGTGGGGGATTGAGGCTTTACGGCAAGTCGACAGCTAGGTCATTAGCACCAACCTCAGTCACAGTGCAGTGGTCCGGGTTGCCACTGCGCCACACATTACATCAATGTTAACAAACACTAGAACTTTAAAAACCATGGAAAGGAGGACAGACATATCGCCTAATTGAGGGGTTGTCTCGCGAACATGGAAACGGCGACGAACACCGTCAAGATCTCACCCCCTTTAGGTCTCACCCCCACACCTTGTGCCCTCCCCTCAGCTTAACCGCCAGAAGGTTCTGCGTTTTACGCGTACTGGGGGATTGGGAATCACTTTGTGGGAGGAGGGGTGTTCGTGGTGTTTTTACCCTCACGGGAACGGGACGTTATCCCTACCCCCTCCCCTATAACCAATCCCCATGTACCTACCCTTATTCACGTGACCAGGAGTGACGTCATCCAAGATGGTATCCTCCGGTGGTAACTCACTTCCTGTCACGTGATCCTCTTCCTCCTCTTTGATTGGCTGTTAAAAACTACCACTTTGTGACGTCATACGCTCACTTTCTGGACCGTCGTATGGGTGTTGATATTTGTATGATGTCACTTTCGGTTTCATGACCCCTTCCATGAAGTAGTGTAAATTCTGCCAAATCATGTGTGAATCTACGTATCCTTCATCCTCGTGGTTGTTGAAAACTTCCCTCGTTACGTCATCACCCCAGGTGACCGGAAATGACGTCATTTCGATCCCCCACCTGACCGACAGTGGCGCCCTTACCCCTCCGTCAAATTGTATAAATCCTACTGTATAAATTCTACGTGGCCTTCCTCCTCGTGGTTGATGAAACTACTCCTCCCCCCCCCCCCCTACTTTCCGCCTCCATCCACATGACATCATCCAACCCAGTCCGGGATGTGTAAATTCTATGTGATGTCGATGAATGGAGTGTGTAAATTCTAACAAATTGTATGAAATTCTACCAAATTATGTATTTGACCTTTGACCTGGTTTGACCTTTGACCTTGGTATTTCCCGAACTCGTAATGTAGTACTGTCATACTACTTACTGCTTTCTTTGAAAGTACTTTACGTCTTTATAGATGAAATTATAGGTCGACCGGGTTTCGGTTTCGGCGCCGAAACCGGAAGATTTTCCATTTCGGTTTCGATTCTGGTTTCGACCACGAAGTTATACCTCAGTTTCGGTTTAGGCCACCGAACAGGCCTAACGGGTTTCGCTGAAGTCGAATCCACTTCCGTCTCCCAGCAGCCAATTTCTGCATAGACTAGCAAGGCTGTAGCCTAGGGGCCCCAGAATCCAGGGGGCACCATCACAGATCCTGCTTTCATCTGCCATGACCATACCAATCAATAATGAATACACATTTTTTCAATCCAAATTTAGTAATATTTCTAATGACTTTGTTGCACTGGAAGTAATTTACGCTTTTATTTCACTATATTTATATTTTCAAGCAAAGATTTTACTTAATTGAATGATGCCCTTTTCCGGTGTCCTGGACTTCCCTCGCTGACACAAATTAATGGTTTTAAAATTTTAAAAAGTCTAGTGACCAAAAAAAAATCCAAACGAAAGTCTTGAAGTCTTTTTTGGAAGACTGGTAGTTTTTTTTAATGCTGAACCATTTCGGGAAGGGGGGGGGGGGGGGAGGTAAGGGCAGAAAATGGGTAAACAGGGCTCTGTCACTTGGTCTAGATTGTGTTTATGAAAATCGTACACTAATGATTTTATAATTTTAACCTTGTTTAAAGTGGCTTATCACTGATTGAAAAACGAACGAAAATACCATGGCGCCATGTAGCGGCATTGATATTGTTTACCTTCATAGCTTGCTCCCAGGTGCACGACGGCGTACCAAATTAAGGAGGTCGTGGCTTGTTTGTTTCGTTAAAAGAAATGCTGTTATGCATTCTTTCGCTTAGTACAAGCAATTGCTAGATAGTACGAGATAGCACTGTATGTTGCCAGATTCTGCCATTTTCAATCGGTGATATTGCCCTTTAATATATAATAGTTAAAACTGACATTATTCAGGTTAGGTTTTGGTTCCGGTTTAGGCCTGCTTTGGTTCCTGCTTCGGTAGTGTTTCCAGTTTCGGCAGAAACCGAATTGCGAGTTTTGGTAGTGATTTCGGTTCCGGTCGAAACCAAATCAACCGTTTCGGCAGTGGTTTTGGTTTCGGCCGAAAGTTACAAAAATCGGTTTCGGTCGGCCACTAGAACAAAGTAAAATAAGTAACTATTAATTTTTTTATTTTTCAGCTTAAAAAAAAAACAAACGCAGTCATTAAAGTAAATTCGAAATAATAATAAGGTGGTCATGGTGGCTAGAGGTGACAGAGTTCATCATAATTGCCTGAAGAAGTTGAGGTTGTCCGTGATTGGAATGGGACCCTGGCAACCTCCCTTCCAGTCAGTGCTGGCCTGGGTAGTATGTGAGACTGCTGGTCCTTTTCAGCGATTTTGCGAACTTTGTGCTTGTTATGAAGATTAGCTTACTTCAGCTCTTCGAATGACGGAAAACATAACGATTTGAATTATCATGTTTTTCCCTCCACTCTAAAACAGCCAATAAGATTCAAAATTGAGACGATTTAAATAATATACGAGCGTTAATTTATGTGATTATATAAAGTTTCAAAAAATGCATAATTAAAAGAAACGTAATTTACCCTGAAAAAAAAAAGCGGAGTCATCAAAGGAGGAAAAAATAAGAATTTCATATTTGGATGAGGGCGGGGTTAATTCCTCTTGGATTTTAAAACTCAATCCGCCTCATATTCAGACACCCTTTACATTATGCCTCCTTCAAAGAACAAGTGTTGAAGGACTCTATGCATTATTCCGCAATTTTCCAGGCCTGGCATTTTTTTTCCCAGTAAGTCTGTTATTTTTACTATCAGTCTGTTATGCTCTTACAAAGCGAACTCAAAGTCGGATTTTATTCAGCTAATCATACTTTTTGTACTTCAGTGGTAACGGAATTAAAAGAATCATCGGCTCAGGTAGAAGTCTTAAAGAATTAATCCAGCAGTATTCAGAGCAAAGTCTTAAAGTAAAGATATTTTCAATAGTGGAATTTAGATTAAAATGAAAACGTCCAACACTAATTTACTCTCAACGTTTAACCAGAAATGTAATTTTTAATCAATTCCATTTTACAATACTGCGGCACCCCTATACGGCTACTATACCACGAAGGGACTTTAAGACTCGCTGTTGTCTCTGTCGTTTTTAATTTAAAGATCTAATACTGAGACCAGCTTCTCAAATTACAACAGAAGACGATTACCACTAACGTTGATACCGACGAGACCAACCTACATAGCCAATTAATCGGTAATTCACCATTTCGTTAGTTTAGTTTCGTTGCCTGACAAGGGGATAGTGCTCCAACCTTAATGTTCAGCGCAAATTTAAGCAAACATTTTATTTTCTGCCTGTTAGAATGATTCGTCTTGGAAATTTTTTTCCAATAAGTCTTTTGTCTCCTCAATCGGAAACATTAAGGGACAGGTTCTTAATATAACCCGAGTTACATACGTTTTCGAACAGCCTTAGTCTCAGTATTGATACAGACTGGACTTGAGCACCCCACTGACAAATTTAGGCTCGTACACGCATACAGTGCAAAAGGAGAGGCCTCAAAGGGTCCTCCTATTTAAAAAAAAATATCGTGAAATATCGTGTTTCTTAGCACACAAATTAACGCATCATTTGAACAATAAGAATTGAAAATTCAAAACTTAAGATTTCAGTGTTTCCTTTGCATCATTAAGACTCAGAAAATGTAATTTTCACGTGTTTATCCTAGTTTCAAGTTTTAGTGGTAAAATGAAAACATAGCATTCGTTGTGGATTTTGCGTTGGGAATTTTTATTTTTTTGGTGTATTCGCCGAATCCCATTACGACGAAAAAATTTTCCGTTTTGCCAAAAAAATAAGACCTCCTTAAAATTCGGTGAAATGAGAGTTCCCGTTTCGCAAAAAAAGTTTCTCAAATATAATTAAAAATTATTAGCTTTGCTTCCTGTTAAAGAAGAATTCCTATGTGAATGAATTTATGATTATGTGCGGTTTCTGATGTTACATGTGTGGCCGCAGCGAGCGCGGCAACATGAGCGAGACAGGCACGTAAAATTATTTTGTGCAACGAAACAGGCATTAGGCAAAACAATAATTCCCGTTGCACCAAATGTTAGCAATGCTCAATTTTCGGTAAACAGACTTCAGCGAAATGGTAGCCCTATGCACCGTTGGGGGGTGGGTTGCGGGGGGGGGGGGGGGATGAGCGGCCTACCAGTTCTCAAAATGCACCTATTTAAATGCATTTTAAATTCGGCACCGTTGGCTTCAGCCCTTTCGAATCCTGTTTTCTGTAATAGCAGACATACACTATTATTATTATATTATTGCAACCAGGTTTTCCCTGAAACTGTAAGGAATATTTGTAATTCGTACATAAAATTACGAATACCGTATGTCAAGAAACCGAAAGTTTCACGCACCATAAAATTACTCGTGACAACTCCCAACAACTAACGAGTTCATTTCTTATTCGGTTCCTTTTATTTTCATTTCTTAGCGATTTTTTCCCCTATTTTCCTTAGAAGCATAGCTATACTTTGTTCCACATTATGTTTTCAGAAAACTGACTATATGACGCCACGTTTTCTTCCATTACGAGTGCAAAACATCCGTAAACATCTCATTCGTAAACTCTAACAGTAACTTTGTAGAGTCTCCAAGTGTGATATCCACACGTTTTTGCACTTTTAGTGCAAGGAAACGAGTCGTCATCCAGTCAGTTTTCTGAAAACATAATGTGGAACAAACTATAGTTTCGAACACATGATTTAGGCGAGAGATGACTTCGATATAAGATGAGACCAGACCACCACGCTCAATATTGGGACCCCCTAAACCGAGATTTCCAGATTTCGTTCCCCGGTCGGGGAGGACGAAGATTTTCCATCGGGGAAGATCTGCAAGATTTCGGGGACAAAACGGTTCACAACTGGGCGAAAGAAGCATTGTATTATAACTTTCAAACAAAAATCTTCAAAATAAGGGTCATTTATTTTACCCCCTCCTCTCTTATTGAAAAACTGTGCACGCCACAGTTCAGTAAAGCAACGGGCAAACCCTAGGATTCCAACTAGGAAATCTGTGGTCGTGGTAGGTGCCCAACTGTCCAGAATGGGCCAAATTGTTTTTTTTTTAATTAATTTCATTGAGTCTTAAGTCAGCCGACGCAGTTTAATGCTCGGTATGGCTGAACCGGCTCAATGTTGACCATCACCAGACTTTTTTGAAAAGAAGAAATAGCTGATGCCCTATTACTGCTGTAGGAGCTCGGAAGTTTCTCACACCACCCTGTCGAGCACTGACTGGTGGGGACTTTGCACGACATCTTTCCAGTTCAATCGTCCAGGTCAGCACTCTCCAGGAATTGCACCGTCTTGACGACACAGTCGTCGGGAAGAGGTGGTGTTATCCGTTTGCGCATTGGTCATACCAACCTTACTCATTGCTCTCTTTTGAGGTGATTGAGGCTTAATGAGGCGTCGACAGCCAATCATTAGCGCCAACCTCAGTCACCGTGTAGTAGTCCAGGATGCCACTGCGCCACACATTACATAGATGTTAAACAAACTATAACTCTAGATTTTATCATACATCTGTACCTCCTGCATGTAAAAATTTAAAAACTCCGGAAAGGAGAGCAGACTTATCGCCTAATTGACGCGCTGTCTCGCGGGAGGTGGCTTTTGAGGGGGGGGGGGGGTATCCCTCCTGAACCGTCACGTTCTTGTCGATTGCCACCATCTTGATAGTGTTCGGCACCATTTACACCTTCCGCGAGACATTGCGTGTCAATTGCGTGATGATTCTTTCCTCCTGTCCGGGGTTTTTCAATTTTTGCAGGAGGTACAGATATACGATAAGATCTAGCTTTCGGGTTTGGTTTACATCTCTATAATGTGTGACACAGTAACAACCTGGGGTACTGCACTGCGACTGAGGTTGGCGCTAATGACCTAGCTGTCGACGCGCCTCCTTACCCCTCCCCTCGCCCTCTACCAAGGTATAGGTGGAGTTACTACGGGCCTCTCGCTCAGCTATTTTTAGTGCAATCGTTTTAGTTCGTTCCCTTTCTTTTTTCAATTTTGGTTTTTCAATTTTTTTAATGGTTCTAAAATGTTTGCATTTTTGAATGACAATTTGTAAAGTGTTTGTAAGTTTATAAAAGAGCAGAATTCATTTTAGCAACTGTAAACTTTTTTTCTGTAAACCTTCGAAAATGTACGAACAAAAGTAAGTAACAAACAGTCTAGTTAATACCTCCAAAGAAACAAGAAAAATCGTACGTATAGTGTTAGACATTTACATGTAATAATTATTGAAAACAACGTTATAAATCGTATCACGTTTCACCCAAAAATTGGGAAAGAAATTTGAGCAAAAAAAAAAACTAAATAAAGAGCGTAGAAAGAATTAAGCGCTTAAATGAAGGAAATGGGTTTTCTTTTACCGATGGAGAAAGTGAAGGGAGGGGAAGAAGAGTCGTTTCATTGATTAGGAGTACATTGGGAGGGGTTCTTATTTTGTTTCTGAGAAGAAAGTGGGTGGATGAGCACTCTCCAACTATCCGCACGTGAAGGCTGTATCAACTGAGAGGGTGAAACCAGTATGGAGTACCTTTCCTCCATCTGGATTGGAAGGTGGAGGTCAAGAAAATTCGTCTGACGGCGGGAGAGAAAATTATTTTTATTTGCGGGATATTCAAAAGTAAAACCTGAAATAAAGGTGTGTTTCCACATCGGCAATGGTAATACAGTGTACGTTTATGCTTTGGACAGGTTTCCTGTGCCAAGCGATTTCGCTGTTAAATACATAATTTGGTTTGATGCCAGTCTTAATTTTCTCCACCACCCAATGTGGTCACATACGGTGGCAAATGCTAATTGACGCCCTTGCTGTTTTGTGTGAACACTTAACTGTAGGCATATAAGGTGTTTGTCCGCCTCTTCTTGGAATATGCTACTCCTGTCTAGTCCCCTTACCTCATGCAAGATATCGATAATATCGAATCCACTCAGCGCCGTTTTACGGAATCTCTGACTGGCAGGTGGCACTCGTCAAACAGTTGCCACGCAAACTTTGGCTCTGCGATGGTTTAAGGCCGACCTCATACTTACCTTCAAAATTCTGAATGACTCTTTGTCGGTTGACGTGCCCTTTTCGATTTATTAAGTACTGTAACTTGGACCTGAGGACACAGCCTTAAATTATTAGTCCCTCGAACTAAGCTAAATTGCCGAAATTTTTAGATTGCCGAAATTTATTTTCTTTGTCAGGATTGTCTCAGCTTGGAATCTTTGACTGAGCAGAATGTCCATCACCATCTGTTGAAACTTTCTGACTTAACTTCGTTACTAAAGAGGCCCGAACATACTCTTTAGCAACCATCTTTTAAACTTTTAAACTTTTGAAATTCATGGACTGGCACAAGTAACATCCTTTGCCCTGTCGGTTTCTAATCACTTTTGACATGTTGATTATACCTTGTAAATGCTTCAATCACCAACATCTTAGAACTAAACAGAACTGCTAAAAAAAATTAGACGGAAAAAATAGACAGAAATTCCAGTTAAGTTAGTAAAATTGTACTGAAAACGGTGTACAACGCAACAACGAAAAATAGCGTCTATAAAGTAAAGGGCCGGCAAGACTGTCTGAATAAAAGCTCTATGCAATAATCTTTATAATAATATCGGAGACCGGCTAAAAGAAAAAGGAAAGCCTAAAGGAAACCACTTCTCCCCTCCTCGCACCCGCATTGAAAATGCACTCTCCCACTCTACGTGCAGCCAAAAGGGAGCTAGGCATGAGTGGTCGATCAATCTGACAAGTCTTCGGGAAGAGTGCCGGGAAAATGTCCCGGGAAATGTGTCCCGAGAAATGTGACCGGTCACGGGCTTCCTCTTGTTATGAATAATTGTTTAGGCAGTTTTTTTTTTCTAATCCACTTAACTATAGTGTAAAGAAGCAGTTTGATATTTTTCCGTACATGGACTTATCTTTCAATCGGGGGAAGAAAAAGCTCATGCAAATATTCACTAACACCAAAATCAGACAAAATGGCAAAATAAAAAATTGAAAAGTAAAGGGGAAAAAAAAAAGCCAAAGTAATTATAGGAAAGATAACTTTTGTACTATAAAAACGTTCTGATCTGAAGAAAATTCCTCCATCACGTCACAAAAAATTGCGCATAAAATCTTTATTGTAGTTAGGCCGAAGTGGTTTCGCAACAACGAATTACTTTTCTTCAGCCAACCCTATCTTCGTTGTGTTCGGGCGCAAAACGAATACTTAGCTGATTCGTTAACGGTAGGCCTACCGGCAAAAACCACTTAGCATGTAAGACATTGCATCAATATAATGGTTGTAGTGGTGGCTGAACAGTGGCAAAGATTGCCTGAAAAAGTTGATCTGATCGATGGTTGGAAAGGGAACGAACCCCAGCAAAGTCCCTATTAGTCATTGCCAATCAGAGTAGTGTGAGAGACTATTGCCACCTTCGGCAGATATGGGATATTTTCTGGCCTATTGTGGTCAATATCCAATTTTTAATTGCTTCAAATCGAGCTTCAAATGCAATATTCCTTAATATTTCTTAATGGATATACTGGGCTGCGAAGTCCTTTGCCCTCGCCCCGCAACACAGTTCTTGGATGCGCACTAGGGTGGAGTGAAACGAATTTTTTTTTTGGGGGGGGGGGGGGGGTTATCCAATACCGCACAAAAGGTGCCTTATATGATAAAAATAAACACCGTACTTTTTTTTAAATTTCTGACACCTTTGAAAATTATGAAAAATGACAAATTTTTGACTGAAAACCATATTTTAAATTTTATTCATGTTTATTTTTTTCAAAACTCAATAC
>JAHWFP010065670.1:0-30179 GCA_023313725.1 Lithobius niger
TTTTTTTTTTATATGTATTATTATGATAAAACTCGTCCTGGGGAGATGGGGGTGTGACCTTTGAGGGGGGAGTATTGTGATGGTGGCCCTACAACACCGTAGGCTATAGCCTACAACCACCATCCAATGATCTCTCTCTCTCTCACCGATAGTTTCAGGGCGCACGGCACGCTCCCAGGACAGAGAACTCAACCTAACATCATCACTGCAGGTTGTCATGTAAAACCAATCGAATGTAAATTGAGTTTTCAACGAATAAACCCCCGTTTAACATTTCATGTGGCTGGTTTACTTTAATGTGATGGTGTTCCGGGCAGCATCATCACACATGCCACTTTATTACCCATCTGCACGGTAGTGGAGTTGAGTCTAATACACAATTTAAAAAAAAAGAGTGATATCATATCAAGAACCAAAACTGGTAAAAGGGGCCGCCAAGTTCCGAATGGTTCGGCCCTTCAAAGGAGTGATATCAATACACCAAAACATTCGCCAACTTAATCGCACCGAATAATACTTTGGACGTTAAATGAAAACTTGAACATTGCTACAGAAATTAGCAATGTTCTAGTTTTCATTTAAAGGAAAACTAAACCCTTCCACCTTAAATTTCACTATTGTTAGTTAAGTACGAAAAAAACAAGATGCAAGTTGTGTGAAGTTTCCAATATTCGTATAATTACGCAATAGTTAATTTAAAATATAAGTTTGATGTTTCCACGGCGTGAGACAGCAAACGCGATTTTCCACGCATGGTACTGACGTCACATTTCATCACCTTGGACCTTGGAGGAATGACGTCATCGTAGCAAACTAGGGAGTGCGCGCCGGGTTGTGCTTCTAACATGGCGGCTGCGAGACCGGACCGCTCTGACCATAGCAGCGCGAACCAAAATTCAACCTCTGCGTGATTTATTAAATTAAAGTATTCAAGAACGTACCCTACCGTGACTCAGTACCGTACAAAGACTCGTGTAAGTTCGTTCAGCTAGGCGGTAATCCACTCTACGCAAAATGCTGGGCAGATAAGCGATTGGACCGTGTCCACTTGTTGCTTGTGGGGAGGGAGAGAGAGACTAGGGGGCACGAGCTTCATTTGAAAAGAATCTGCGATGCTGTTCTTTGCTAGCGGTAGTGGTGAGGAATGGAATGAGAGCCGAGCACTCTCTTGCCCTGGGCGCATGCGCCAACAGGTGATGAAGTGTGACGTCACGCGAACGAGACTTGGATGTGTTGACCGCACGAATGAAGAATTCGTCTGCTAGAATGAAGATTTAGACACATTACTACGTAATAACTATAAAGCCTGATTGGTTTTCGTACCTCTCACATGTTTTTTAAGTGTCTTAATTAACGATACTGAAATTTAAGATGGCAGGGTTTAGTTTTACTTTAACCTTCGAACTATTAAAGGGACACCCGGCCTGCCTTATATTCCGCGTGCCAAATTACAGCTACGCGCAGATCATCATCCGAGCAATTACAGTGCCAAGGTCGGCCGGGGTGGTAGCTGCGTTCCTCGCATAGCTGCTGTCTTGGTTGGCTTTGTGAATAGTACACGAGACAGAATCAAGTCAACGATTGTGTCGTCGCAAACCGGAACGATTCTCGTATTTTAAAATCACAGTTGTTAATTTTCTAGGCTAGTGTCTTATAATTCTGCTTCGGCGATCTATTGGAATAATTAATTTTAATTTTACCGCATTAGTCTACTAGATTTTAGATCTCGTGGTAATTATTAGAAAATTAGTAGATGTACACACAGAGTCGAAACGTCATGATTATTGTACTCGCGCATGCATCATTTAGTGACGGGTCGTTAGTAAATAAAGTCCCATTATATTCAACATTTCCTAGATGCCACATTTAAAAAAGGATTTTTAGCAAGGGAAAGACTAACGGTAAGTAAATAGACCTTTGGGGCCGTACTTGATGTGGTAGATCGAGAAAAATGGCGCTGGGAGGTGCGATTAACTTGGCGAATGTTTTGGTGTGTTGATATCACACCTTTGAAGGGCCGAACCATTCGGAACTTTGCGGCCCCTTTTACCAGTTTTGGTTTTTGATATGATACCTTAAGGGCCCCACAAAAACAATACCGTTTAGCATCATGGTTATTATTGAGGATAACCTTTCAGTCAGCCGACAGTGCGCTGCTGCTGCTGCAAGAGCTAAAAGAATGGCTGGGTTTCTTTCTCGGCATCTTCCAAAGCTTAATCCAAATGAGTTTTCCCACATTCACAAGACCCTTATCATACCTCTTATTGAGTTTTCTGGTGTGGCCTGGGACCCGTGGCTGAAAAAGAACATCCACCTGTTGGAAGGGGCTCAGAGGTTATCCTCTCGCCTGCTTACGAAAGACAGGCTCACGTATGAAGGTATGAAGGCTTCCTACTCTTGAACAGAGGAGAGAGAGGGGACGACTTATCGTGTGCTACAAGATTATGAAAGGACAATACAACATCAATTCTTTAGAATTCTTTAGGCCCGCTACTACTACAAATCTTCGGGGGAACTCCCTGAAGATCCAGAAGCCCCATGCAAGACTCGAAGTGAGAAAGAACTTCTTTTCTGTGCGTGTTATTAAGGCAGCCCTCGACAAACATATGCACTACCTGCAATCCTCCTGCCCCCCCCCCTTCCCCTGTTCCCTTTTTCTCTTCAGCTACAAGTCTCTGGCTTTGCTGTTTCCCCGGTATTAAACTAAACTAAACTAGGTAAACGTAATACATTGCGCAACGCAACTCAATGAATTCGTAATACTCTCACGCACATGTGCACAAAAGTACGCATAAAATCAGAAGCCCCAGTGACGTTGTTTGGCGGGAAAAAAGATCAATTGGCTCAGGAATGACCAACCTTTCCTAATACTATCGTTCCACTCAACCTTGCCATTTACTGGCTCCGGCATAGAGTTATATACAATAATACAACGTTGTGTCACTCCCCTATATAGATAGATAGATAGATGAATGTCAGGCCTATAAGCCAACGGCTTGTGCCCAAGACGAGTGAGTGAAAGAGCAGGGGCTCATTCAGGGTCGAGAAAATCCGTGAGGCGGCGCTTAAAGGTCTTCACGCTACGCGCAGTAACAATACTCTCGGGGAGCCCGTTCCAACAGTCAACAGTCCGGAGCAAGAAGGAGTGCTTCACAGCATTGTAGTGGGCCCGCTGCTTGGCCAGTTTTAAACTGTGGCCGCGTGTATTGGTCGTTGTTGAAAAGGTGACGAGTCCCTTGATTTCCTCACCATAAAGGCCATGCACGACCTTATATAGCTCCACAAGGTCAGTAAACCGATGGCGTTGCACAATGGTGTGAAGGTTCAAACGCGCCAAACATGACTGATGCGGAAGGTAGCGAAGTTGCGGGCAGAGCTTAGTAGCATGGCGCTGTACCCTTTCGAGGCTGGATTGATACTTAAGAAGATAGGGGGACCAATGATACTACAATAATCCAAATGAGGACGGACATATGTCGTATATAGGCGGCGGAGGGACTCGGGCTGTAGGTAGGAAAAGCTCCTCCTAATGCGCCCCAACTCCATTTGCGAACAGCTGCGGAGAACTGTTTAGAAGACTTTAGGTCGTTAGTCACGATGACCCCAAGATCCTTTTCCTCAGTCATGTTTGCGATGGGGAGATCATCAATGAAATACATGTGGTAGGGGTTGTTAGTCCCAATGTGAAGGGCTTTACATTTAAGAATATTAAGCAAAAGAAGCTACTCCTTGGACCAACGAGACACACCGTTGAGATCATTTTGGAGGGCCTGGTGGTCTTCACGTCCGCGGATGGCACGAGCAAGCATGTTGTCATCAGCAAACATTGCAGATTCGAGGTAATGCAGGTGGGCAGATCGTTGATGTAAACAAGAAAAAGAATGGGGCCTAGAACGGAACCCTGAGGCACGCCACTAGTAACAGGCTTCCAGGAATTATGATGGCCATTGATGAGGACACGTTGTTGTCTACCAGTCAAAAAGTCTGCCAGCCAATCAAGCCGAGCCCCACGGATTCCAATCCTCAGCAACTTCCAAAGGAGCTTGGAAGTAGGAACACGGTCAAAGGTTTTTGAAAAATCAAGATAAATCACATCAACAAGGATGTGTGCGTCCATGTGCGTGCCACAGTACTGGAGGGTTTGGATCAGATTCGATGTACACGACCGCTGAGGGAGGAAGCCATGCTGCTTTGGGGAAATGAGATCGTGGTCCAGCAGGAAGTCCAAAACTGCAGCCTTGATGAACGACTCCAGAATTTTGCAGCAGATGCAGGTAAGGCTGATAGGCCTATAGTTGCTTTGGTCCTGCTTGTTCCCGCTCTTGAAAATCGGGGTTACATGAGCCATTTTCCAGGGGGTAGGCAGAGTTGGCCTGATGTAGTGAATTCTGCATGATTCGGGCAAGTGGGCCCGCAAGCTGTTGTGCACATTCCTTGAGGACCAATGCAGATATACCGTCTGGCCCGCAGGCCTTATTGGTATTGAGATTGGTAAGAGCGCGAAACACAGTGTCCAGAGTCAGATGGACGGCATCAATGAAATGTTCCGAAATACAAGTGGGTGGGGGGAGCACAGGATCAGTGTCAGTGGTGAAGACAGACTGAAAAAAAGTGTTCATGGTCTCGACAATACCACTCTCATCTGTGATGAGGGTGCCATCATTACCAGCGATTGGCTGCACAGTAGGTTTATTCAGCCTAAAGGAGTTCACATACTTGTAATATGATTTTGGGTCAGCACAGACGTTGTCCACAAGCTTTTTCTCGTAGGCAGCCTTACACTTCCTAACTGAGGCAGTAACAGCATTCCTAGCATTTCTAAATTCAGTGGAAGTGGCACCATGCAGTCTCATAGCAGCATTCTTGGCCTTGATTTGAGCCTTGACTTCAGGGGTCATCCAGTAAACAGGGGCCTCACGGCCCGGTGTCACTTGACGCTGTTCTATACAACAAAGCCAGGAGAATTAATTTACTCAAGTAATTCCCGCTGTTTTATTCTGTCTTTTCGTGCAGTTAAATGCAGCACAAAATGGAACCATGTTTTTATTGCACTACCAACCCATACCGAGCACAGTGCCGAGAATAAGTTCGTGCCTCTGTAATGAACGTGCGCGAGTCACTCAAATTTCCACGCAGCAACAGCGCCAGTGCGGACTCTAGGCATCATATATAATTTATTAACTCAATGCGATCTATGCCACACCAGTCTATTCCAACACTTTTCGGATATTGCGAGAAAAAGCACTTGTGACGTCACACTCTATGCGTAGGCGCCCCACCGACGTCACGTATTTCTGTGATCTGTGGATCCAACATGGCCGCCGTTTTCGATCTATTGAATCGACGCAACTCGGGACTAACAAACTAATGAATACTAGGGCTGGTACTTTCCGGTTTTTTAGTTATCCGTTTAACCGGTTTTTTTTCCGGTCGGTTACACGAAAACCGTTTTTCCGTTTTCAGCAAAAAATACAGCCAAAAAAAATTTCACCACTGTGTAATACACTATTAAAAAACAAAGCTGAAAAAAAAAATATGATTTAGTCCTTGGTAAGACAAGCACAATTATTGACTACATGTTCATTTTCGGATTTAAACTAGAAGAAAGTTAACGTTGATAAATTTAAGTACTTACTTTATCAAGAATTTTGACTTTATGTAGCTTTAAAATTTCTACAAGATGTCAAATTTTACATCTTAGCGACAACGTAAGCCAAAAACAAAACAACAAAATTTAATACGTTTTCGTTAATGTTCCATTAATTTCAAATTATGAGCCAGAAAAATTAGCATGTTTGCGTTTTCGGGTAGCAACGCATTTCGTTTACGTGTTATGACGGCGCTTCCCTGCCGTGCGCTAGGTATAGACGAGTCCACTTCTCCATGAACCGGGGAGGGCAGATGCTGGCCAGCATGTCTTTAACTGCGTCGTGTACGCGCTGGCGATCAGCAGTTTGTTTCGAAGAAAGTAAGCAGCTTCGATGGGACAACAAGCCCATGCGGATTATTTGTAAATAAGCTGCCCCCTACCCACCCCGGTTTTCTACTTTCACTGATTTTGAGTATTTGGATTAATAGGCCTAAATGATGACACTTGGCTATTTTTGGCTCGTTCACCGCGGTTTTTGAATGGTGCCCGCATCAAACGTTTTTCGGATATGGGTTTTATAATCCGTGTAACCGAACGTGGAACGGTTTCCGGTTAACCGTGTAACCGATCCCAGCCCTAATGAATACTAATTATAAAACGTAAGTCGGACCGCTCCGAACGTAAAAAGTGTGTTTGTGTGTATTAAGCTACCGAATTCCAATCGACAATATAACTGAAAATGAGCACTATACGCCGGACGGCCAGCGCTAGCATAATATGGTAACCATGGTAACGAGTAAGTACGGTACGGCTTCTATGCACGACTCCGGCGGCTGATAATCGCGTGAACCGTCTCAATTGTTCTTCTTTGGTATCAACATCTGCGCCAGCTATTTTTCGATGCTTACGGTTGTTTATTATTTACGAGGACAAGTCAGTTCAAGCAATAAGCCTACGGGTTTGTCGGCACTCGGCAGTTGTTATACAGCAAACACCACTTCGGTACCAGTCCAACAGACGACCACCACCAGCCGGAATTTTGAGTACGTAACTGGCCGGTGTTTTAGTCATAAAATGCTTGGTTATTTCAGCGACTTATTTGATCAACGCATAGCTGCATTGCATTATGTTATTTTATTATTTGGTTTCCTAATAAAGTTGTTAATTCGTCATCATGTAACTCTTATTCTGTTTGCGTTGTTTACATAGTGCAAGCGCTTCGAAGCCAAACGATTATTATTGTGTAATCTCGTTAAAATACTACCATAGGAGTTAAGTTGTGTTTTGGTGGATAAGCAACTTGACTAAACCGGAAGTTTAGAGCGCGGAGTCAAAGGACGTACCGCCACGCCAATCGGCACTCGCGGCCGCGTGATCGGAAATTTACACCCAACGCACTAGGTTTAATCCCTCTAAACCATCTTTCAACATGGCGGAGAAAGCAGACGACGCCATGTATAACGCGGTACTAAACTGGTATAAAGGTACTAAATTAGATTTAGTAATTTATTCAATTTTTCTGCTGCTACGACATTTTAACTTGGTTAAACTTACTGTTGTCACAAGAAGATGACTCATTCTACACCGGTTTTCTTGCAAATATGCATTCATAAGCACCCTGTCTCGTGTTACAAAAATACGATATTTACTTCCCCAACAATCGGCGTTAAGGTTTCGTTTACTGTCAAACTTTGTTACAAAACACAATGGCACGTACGCCTGGCAATATAACAATCTCTTATCTTACCTACGTTTTTTATTTATTTATTTAGAACTTACAAGAGCTGAAGTCATAATACTATGCGCTCTATCTAATATCTAGCCTATAAGAACTTACTCTAAGCCTACAACAACCCAGCTACTGGCATACCAAGAAAATCTATCATTCAAACCGCCGCAGTGTCATGTCTCATTTATTCATTTATTTGGTTCTTACCAGAGCTAAAGCCATTATGTTATGCGCTGACGACCACAGTACCACGATCTCCCCTATGACTCGAAACGCCGAGTGGCGACACAGAAGCCCATAACTGCCCGGAGGCCACGCCCAGAGTCACCCTCCGCACCTAATACGTCAGCTAACACTGAACCCCGGAGCGCAATCCTTCTAACGTGAGCCCAGCGTCTGCATTCCAACAAGAAGTGGGACACCGTCTCCTCTGGCGCACCGCAGTCGCACGCAGGGGAGTCCCTCCAGCCTAGCCGACACATGTGAGTGTTGAGGAGGGCATGTCCCGTCCTCAAACGAGACAGGGTGCCAGCGTCACGCCTGCCAAGACGACCAAGGAGGGTTGGAGGAGCAGCGACCGTCGGGTGAAGAGCATACAAGTGCCTACCCTTCATTGAACTGTCCCACTGCCCCTGCCACTCCCTCCGAGTGATGGCGTGGAGAACTGGGTACAGATCACGGCAGGAAAAACGACAGGACACCGTGTCCTCGCCACCTGCACAAGACAAGGTGTCTGCGACTTCGTTCCCGTGAACTCCACTATGGCCAGGGACCCACTGAAAGCGGACCGAGCAACCCGCATGCTCCGCACAACGGAGTTTTGTACCGATCTCCAAGACGGCTGGGTGACAGAACTGCAACTTTGCGAATGACTTCTTCAAAAAGGACAGGCCCACCTGAGAATCCGACATAATGCAGAGCCGGGGCACCTGGAGGTCCAGGCCAACGTCTAGTGCGACCGACAGAGCCGCGAGCTCACCAATAAAACTCGACGGGACAGCTTCCAAACGCCGTGCATACCCTAGCTTGAAGTCCTGGACGAAAACCCCAACACCCCCTGACCACGACTTCTGAGAAAAGGAGGCGTCGCAGAAAATGCTGACCTCCCCATCACAGCCTGACCTGCCAGGCTGAGAGTCGAAAAGCCCTACGAGGTCTCTACACCAGACCCACGGGAAAAAAGGGCGGGCGACTATCGGAAGGCTGAACTGACAAAGCGGACCACTGCCCAGTAGCGTTGCTCCCAAGCCGAGAAGGCCCAGGCGCTGTCTAGTCAAGGTACCCAGAAGACCATAATCCAGAAGTATCCTCGCCACAGGGTCTGCAGCCCCTCTGGCCACAGCACGGAGACAGACTGCGGTCAGGAGTTCCTACGCTCTCAGCTCAAGGGGCTGCTCTCCGGCCTCGACGAGGAGAGAAAGGACAGGAGTGGAGGGCAGACAGCCCGTGACAACGCGCAAACAATCATTGACTGCTACCTGCAATGCACCGAGCGCTTTCTTGCAACCCGCCAGGAAAGGCAGGTGAAAGTCAGCAGCAGAACGGACATAGACTCTATAGAATGTAGCCAAAACAGATCGCCTGGCAAGCGAACCGCATGAGGAGACTGCCCTCAGGGCCCCACGCCTAGCGACCAGAGACCCCTTCACAGCTTCCAGCTCCGAAGACCAAGCAAGGTTGGCATCAAGCCGGATGCCGAGATACCTAACCGTCTTAACCGCAGCAACAACAGCTGAACCCACCCGAATGGACACGGGGACAAAAGGACCGGTGGTGAAGACCACAAGTTCGGACTTCTGCGGAGAGAGGGCCAGACCCCTATCTGCTAACAGCACCCGCCCCTGCTCCACTACTACCTCCAGGGCAACAAGAAGGGATGCAAGATCTCTACCCACGACCCAAACCACCAAGTCATCGGCATAAGCAACCACAGTGGCAGAAAGAGCCAGCTTCTCCAACACCTCGTTGATAGCAACAGCAAATAGCAGAGGGCTAAGGCAGCTGCCTTGAGGCAGCCCCCTGCCTGTACTCCCAACATCCGACCAGAAACCCCCTACTCGAGTGGCAAAGCTCCGCCCACGGAGCAGACCGAGGACTGCCTGCACCAACCCTCTGGGACACACACGCAAGAGGGCCTCTTCGACCCAATCTAGATCGACCGTGTCGTACGCCGCACTGATGTCTAAGAACACTGCTGCAACGACACAGCCGTCCAACCAGGCCTCCCGGACACTAGATTTCAAGAGGAGGACCGCGTCTTGTGCCCCCCTATGTTTGCGGAACCCAAACTGTCGGGAGTAAAACCAATCGCTGTATTCCAGACATGCCTCTAGACGTCTAGCAAGCATCCGCTCCAGCACCTTGCGGACACAGGAAAGGAGAGCAATGGGCCGGTAGCTCACAACAGAAGACCGAGGTTTCCCACGACCCACCACCGGGGTCAACACAGAAAAGAGCCATGCCTCTGGGGCCGGGGCACCGTCGAGCACAGCCTGAAAGTGGGCTAGGACCTCCAAACGCGCTTCGACACCAAGGCAGAAAAGATGGTCGTAAGAAATACCATCTATTCCTGGGGCACCACCTGACTTACAAGAGGCCAAAGCAGCATCCAACTCGACCAATCCAAAAGGTGGGATATCTTGAGAGATAGCAACGGCATTCAAATGCACTGGCTGGGGGCCCAATGGGGAAGCACAGACAGCCGAGAAGTTTTGCTGGAACGCTTCAGCCATGCGTGCCCCATGAAGAACCTGACCGTTATCTCCAAAGACCCACGAGACACATGATGACCTATCTTTTGGTCGGATGAGCCTCCAAACTTGGGCTGGGCGGCTATCGCGGGAGAGCTTCTCACACAACCTGCGCCCGTAAAGGAGCCTTTCCCTCCTCAGGATGTACCGAGACTCCTCCGAAATTCCCTGAAAGTAGAACCACCTGAAGTCTGATGGCCACCTGCAGAACCTACGCCACGCAGTCCGCCTGTTACGGACGGCGACCGTGCAAGCCTTGGACCACCACACAGGCTTGGCGCTCCCCGAGCCAACCCCACGGCGTCCCCTGCCGACACTGGGCCGAGAAAAACCCCACTTGGCAACCCATGGGGCAAAATCCGCCAGAAGCGCCAGCCGAGACACAGGACACCTGTTTCGAGGCTTCTCGACCCCCCCACTCGCTCCTATACCTACGTTTGATGATCATAAACAATGTACTACAGCGCGTATTTCACAGAAAATTCCACCGCCTACGAGCGGATCAACCGCGAATACCTCATGGCGGCTTGGTCCATAGAGTTAGATATATTATATCAGGGAGAGTAGATTATATATTGTTACACGGGCTTCCGGCTTGGTCAGGCGGAAGTAGCAGACGCGCTTTGTATTCTGGGTACATTAGTGAGTCACGCTTGCCATCGAAGACTACTCACTTTGGCTATGCATTTGAGCTGGGAGTTGCTTATCCATTCAAACACAACTCAACTCGGACAACTCCTATGATACTACATACACATTCCTTTCCAGTCCTTTAAACGTAGTGTATGCCAGGGCTTAACATAAGTTACAAGTATTTTCTCCCCTTTTTAACAGAAACAATAAAGACGTTTATTTCCATTTTAATCCCCCCCTCCCCGTTACCCAGGAGACGGGGGTCGCGAATTAGTTGCAAATTAGTCTTGACAGCTAGATTACTTTATGCCTTCCACCCCGATTGTTTCGTGACGTTACAGATTTACTGGGAACTACTCCCCCCCCCCCACAGTTGTTCTTTGCAATTGGCAACGTCGTTCGGTGTCGTAAATCAATATTTTCTCTGGGAAGGGGTAAATTTTAGGTTCCCCCCCCCCTCATCTCCCCCTGCTGAAAAACGTATGACCACTTCATTTTACTGTGCCATTATTTTTCTTGCTCCATGTAATCTATGGCTTCATAAAAAAGTTAGAAAATAGCAAATAAAAAGTTATTTCAAGGATTTGTACGGCTCCTCCGTCGCCCCCCCCCCCCCCCCTCTTTAGGCCAGTACGGTATGTAGAGTAGTTCAGGGAGGTTGTTTGATTTGATGGAGCACGAACTCGGCACGAATACCAAACTGCCCCACGACGATGAGAGGACTTTTGTGATAGATGCGACAGTAATACAGAAAAAATAAATAAAAGCTGTGATTGTTGAGGTCACCTGTTGATTAAACAATGGTTCAGCTGGAATTTTAATTATCGTATTTATAATTGTGATGTCCTAGGCGGGGACACACCTTAGCCCAGCGTGGGCACCAATGGTAATAAACACACGGACTACCAGAGTGTAGGCTACAGCTGATAAGACAGCGAACTTCCTGTTTACTTCTCTTTAAATACAATTATAACAGGAAGTCATGTGATGCAACTTAATACAATATATAATTATGGAATAGCCTATTAGTAGTTAAAGGGGTATATTGGTAGGGTTAACATATTGACATGAAATTGATGGCTGCTATTGTGGAGCACACAAGTGACGACTCCACAATGCAGCGAGCGAAAAAAAAAACAGAAAAAAATAATCTAAGCCTAGCTGGAAATAAAATCATAATTACGAAGGTAAGATGTATTTTTTAGTGCACTACCTATTTTTAAAGAAAGATACATAATTTTTCGCTTTCGAGGAAAAACTAAACACCATTTTTGAAAGCTGTTTTACAAAAATAAAGAACTGAAGATGTACATGATTAAGCAAAAAATTAAACATTAATAAACTGGCTGAAAACTTGCCAGTTTTAAATTTCTGTTTTGATTTCTGGAGCAATTTTACAATAAATTCAATTTAAATTTTCAATGTTGTTGTTTTAATTTCGTAGCCTTTTTTGGTTAATTTTCTTTTTGCAGCAACCATTTCTGCAGCTGAAACGCTACAGCGTTGCTGTGGACAAACATCTGGCATCGAGAATTCGGTGCCAAAGAAGTTGCTTTGTATTAGGCTTCACCGGAGTGGGAATTGCGGCTCCAAGCAATTTTTTGTTCCGATGTCAGAAGTGTTTAGGTACATGAAAAGACAAAAGATACAAAAAAGATAAAATCGTGAAATCAATTTTTCACACGAACAACAAAATACACTTACATTTTTACCTAATTTTAAAGGTGGACATTTTTAAAATTAACAGAGCCGATTCTCTGCACGAATAACTAGGGGACAAAACGTTTTAGCGTTACTTGCTACAGTTTAAAAAGAAATATCATTTAATTCATATATAACGGATTACAACAACAAAAACGAAGAAGTTGTAGCCAACTGGTACTTTTGCAAAAAAAACTACAAATTGAGCTTGTCTGGAGCTCTACACAGTCTCTTTGAACGATGAGCATTTTGAAGCTGCGCTGCAATATCAACCTGTGTTGGTGATAGCACAACTTTGCGTTTATTGGGATTCGGTTTTGCTTTTTTGTTAGCATGACCTGGCTTCGGTGGTGATTGCTTAGTGGATGGTGACGTAATAATCGATGGAGATTGTGACCTTTCTGACTTCGAATTTCCTTCAAGAGGGGCGCTGGTAGTAGCCAAAGGTGATTGGTTATTTAGGTTAGCAGACTCATCCACTTCGTGTGTGTGGGGTAATTTCGCTAGAGATTTCCTGCCACCTGGTGACTTGCGATGTAAATTCTCAGGTGATTTTTCAAGCTGTTGGATTGGTGGAATTTTTCCCTCAGTAACAGAAATTGACTTTCTGGATTGGCCGAGAGATCGACGCTCAGGAACTACGTCAGCGAAACTTGGTTTTTCACGTTGTTTGCCGCCAAAAGACATGCATTTGAAATTTGAGTGATCTTGCTCATTATGCATGGAGAAATTACTGCTTTTCGCCGTCGAAACAAGTGCGTTTGGAGGCTGTTCTGGATAATCATTTTCTGCGGTATGTAACCTTAGCTGTTCGCGATGTTTGCGAATCGTATTACCATTAGTATCAACGATAGTATAGGACTGATTTTCACATTTTTGGTTAACCATACCGACTGACCATAGCCTGTCATTTGTCGTTGAAAAGTCACGATACCAAACCTTTTCACCTATTTGATACGTTTTCAACTCACGATGGTGGGTGCTCTGTACTTGTTTTAATTGTTTACGGCGTATGGCTGCAATAGGGTCAGGGAACAATAAATCCAGCCGAGACTTTAATTCTCGGTTAAAATATAATTTTCCGGGTGTTGCTTGCGTGGTAGCGGAGATAGTGATTCGTGCTGATAACAAGTAAGAATTTATACTCTCTTGAATAGTAGATTCCTGTTGCCGCGCGGCCTTGTAGACTCTCTTGAAATTACGGACGTATACCTCAGCCAAACCCTTGGTCCAAGGCGCAAAACTTGGCCCGGTCATGTGCCTAATTCCGTTGGGTTTTAACCAATTTTGGAATTCTGCGGTCAAATATTGGGCAGCATTGTCCGTAACTAAGCTGTCCATTAAACCATATAAAGCTATATGATTGTTTAAAACGTCAATGACACGCGCGGACGTTGTTGACTTCATTTTATGCACAAAAGGAATTTTTGAATGTGCGTCTACAAGAATGAAAAACATGTAATTGTCCATCGGCCCCAAAAAATCAGTGTGTAAGCGATTATTTGGTTTTAGTGGATATTCCCACGTATGCTTAGGACCTGATGTTTGAGTATCTTTATACTCTTGACAATTTTGGCATGATTTGACTTTATTTTCAATGTCAGAGTCAGTCTTAGGCCACCAGACTTTTTGTCTAGCTAAACTTTTCAATTTAACTATGCCTAAGTGAGCACTGTGTAGATCTTTCAAGATTTGTCTCCGCAAGGCCGTCGGCACCAGGACTCTATACCCCCAAAATAAGGTTTCGTTTTCGACAGAGATTTCAGCACGACGTGTGAAGTACGGTAACAGATCGGGAATTTCGCATTTGTCAGGCCAACCATGGTTCACGTAACGATAAACTTTTGAAAGGATTTTATCACGTTTACTTTCAAGAGCGAGTGTCTCGTTTAAAACTGGAAGATTAGAAATAGTTTCTAAAGCAAGAATATTGTACTGCTCTTCTGCTTTCTCGAATTCCACGGTATTTGGGAGGGGAAGGCGCGATAAAGCGTCTGCCGTCAAATTAAGTTTACCGGGAATGTGTTCGAATTCGTAATCGTAAGCATTAAGCATCACTGCCCAACGCTGAACCCTGGCGGCTGCCATCTGCGGTATTCCCTTTTTAGGGCCAAAAATCCAAACTAAAGCCTTCTGATCAGACTGCAGTATGAATCGCTGACCATAAACGTATTCATGAAACCGTTTCACTCCCCAAGCCACGCTGAGTGCTTCCCGGTCAAAATGCGAGTAGCCTCTTTCCGCTTGAGTGAGTTTACGTGAAGCGAAAGCTATCGGCCGTGATTCACCGTTTTTCATGACATGCATCAGGCACGCGCCGACCCCGTAGGGTGAGCCGTCACAAACGAGCTTGAGCTTTAATTTCGGATCGTAATGAACCAGAACTTTTGATTTAAGAAATAATTCTTTTACTTTACTCACGGCTCGGTCGCATTCTGCCCCCCCAAACCCACTTCACACTTGGGCTTAACAAACGTGTTACTGGTGACAGAATATGAGCGAGATTTGGTAGATATTTTGAGTAATGGTTTACAAAACCCAGAAAGCTCTGTAGCTCTTGAATACATGTTGGGTTAGGAGCGTTTGTGACTGCTTCGATAACCTCAGGGAGTGTATGCAAGCCTTCTGCATTTATCATGTGGCCTAAATATTTTAATTCAGGCCGCGACAGTTTGCACTTCTCGATCCTAAGTTTGGCTCCTGCATCTTGTAAAGCATTTAACAGTTTATTTAACGATTCGTCATGCTCACCCCCCTTCCCGCTCACCAGGATGTCATCATAAAACGGGAGACTTCTTCTTCACTATCACTTTCGCTATCGCGTTCGAGTTTGTTGACGCGTTTTTTGTAGCTATACTTTTGTTTTGTGTTCGGCCTAGCCTTAAAATTTGTGCTAGAACTTGCTTTAGGGTGGTCGAGTGATTTTAAAGTTCTATTCGAATGACTAGCTTTTCGGCACACGGCTTTTAAATGGCCGACAGTGTGGCAACGGCCACATGTATAGTCTCGATATTTACAACGTGTTTTCACGTGGCCATTTTTGCCGCAACAATAGCAATAGAAATCCTTAGTGGATTTAGGCCTACTTGATGTTTTGCCCGATTTTTTAGCTACGTAGTTAATAGCTTTAGAATGGCTTCTCAAAACGCTTTGGTCTGTTTCAGCAGATTCTAAGGATAAAGCTAAGGATGTTGTAGCCTTTAAATCCAGAGTCTGCTTCAACAACTCGCGTTGAATGACTTCTGATTGGATCCCCCCAATTAGGCGATCCCTAATCATTTCGCTGTTAATGTCTTTAATTTTTTGCGAAGTCACAATACTTCGTCATTAGCTTTAAGGCAGCTAAATATTCCCCGATACTCTCATCTGATTTTTGCGATCTTCTAAAGAATTTAACACGCTCAGATACCACTGAGGGCACTGGCTCAATGTCGTCTAAAACTTTTTTAACGAGCTCATCAAATGTTAATGAGTCGGGCAAATCAGGTGAGAGGATATTAAGAATTCTATCAAACATTTTCTGGCCCACAGATGCCATTAGAAAATTAACTTGCTTGGTTGCTGGTATTTCTTTAGCTAAAAAAAAGTAACGAATTCGGCTGGAGTATTTCTCCCATGTGTCAGACTCGCAATCGAATTCCGAAAATAAACCAGCGGTTTTAGACGAACCCATGTTGACGTCGTCTTCGCTATCACTAGATTCAAAATTTAGATTTAAATTAGAACTAGCTTCATTAACGCTTGCGTTCACTACTGAATTATTTTCAGTTTCACTTTCACTGCTAACTTTAGCAGTTACAGGTCATTTGCTACCGACACCTGTCTTTGGCATAAGCCTACAAAATTAAATTTAATTAAATTTAATTACAATCCTGTTTAACATGCAAGGATTAAACTGGAGCACTCAAGACTACCGGTCACTTATTTAAACACAGAAATAAATCAAGCTTGACTGTAGCCTACCTAGTTGTATAAATTAACTGCCTACAAGTTAAATTTAAAGGGACTAGGCTTTGAAAAAATGTTTTACGTTCACCATTTGCAACGTTTTACAAAACAACACTTCTGGCCTAAGCCTCAGCACAGACCAGATTTCACTAAGTTTGAGCATAAACCTACGGTGTTAAATTTTACACCGGCACACACTAGCCCGAATATGGGCAACGGCACAATCGAATTTACAAGGGTTAATTTAGCAGCGCATTTTTCGAACCTTCAGGTTATAATACTGCCTGTGCGGACATGCCAGTGCGTCGCTCTAGAACACTGCCAAGGTAAAATTAACCATAATAAATCCAATTGCCCACTTCGGTTCTAGTTGTTAAGGTACTAAATTTAACTGTTATCATTTCGTACCACACAGCACTACCACGTCAAAATAACACTGTTTGAAAAAGTTTAAACTCTGATAGGAATTCAGAGCACTAATTTTCATTGCCAAAATGAAAAAAATTTGCAACTTACCACAAATATGGAGCAAAGATGTGGGTGAAGACCTATCAGTTTAAGCTTAAGTTTTTAAAGATTACCAAAGGTACCGGACTCGTCGCCAACTGTGATGTCCTAGGCGGGGACACACCTTAGCCCAACGTGGGCACCAATGGTAATAAACACACGGACTACCAGAGTGTAGGCTACAGCTGATAAGACAGCGAACTTCCTGTTTACTTCTCTTTAAATACAATTATAACAGGAAGTCATGTGATGCAACTTAATACAATATATAATTATGGAATAGCCTATTAGTAGTTAAAGGGGTATCTTGGTAGGGTTAACATATTGACATGAAATTGATGGCTGCCATTGTGGAGCACACAAGTGACGACTCCACAATAATGTTGTTGGCTACAGCCTGCTGGGAAACATTTGAGAAACGACGTAAACAAAAACAAAAACAACGTTTAGCATCATGGTAGGTAGACGTAATACATTGCGCAACGCAACTCAATGAATTCGTAAAAATCTCACGCACATGCGCACAAAAGTACACATAAAACAGAAGCTCCAGTGACGTCATTTGGCGGCGGAAAAAGATAATGAGCTCAGAAATGACCAACCTTTCCTAATACCATCGTTCCACTCGACCTTGGATCTATGCGGGAGCTGTCTCAATGAGCGTTCGATTTTTTTTTCAATGTGCATTCTAGTGCGCATGTGCTGTGGTCGTGGTCTTTAAATTAAAATGGCCGATGATGATCGTGTCGCTAACTGTGATTCATGAAGTGAAACAGCATGAAATGGTCGTTTTGTCGACGGAGACTGACGAGATTAAGATTTGTGAGTATAGCGGAGTTGAACTTGCAGATTGTTCATTTTTATGTTTACGCATTCTTGTGTTTGTGTATTAATCTATGTAAAATGTACAGTAGACTGTTTGCACGTACTGGGCCATGCTGGAAAGCCTGAATAAAAACATGCGACGTACGAAAAAAGACAAATGAAAAATGATCCTCGCATCTGAACATTTATCTTGCATTTATATGATCAACTGAACCAGATTTTAGATGCTACTATTATTGAGGAAAGAAATTACGTAAGGTTTATTCCCGTTACTTTGAAATTATTGATAGGTAGCGAGATCACCAGGTTGTATTTCGGTCTGTCATTCAATTGATCGGAGATGCCCATCACCAAAAGACTTCGATAAACCCCCAAGCATCGTCCTAATGCAAATCTTGCCCTTTTCTCATTACGATAGCCATTCACCACGTATCCAGATCTGACATCTTTACCGCAGAAGAAGGGGGAGGGGGTGAGAACTACAGAAAGTCAGAATGGGTAGTAAAGTAAAATAAAAAAGAAGATCGAGGGGAAGAGAATACGCGGATGCCAGTGAAATGGGATTATTAAGACGTAAGGCTCCAAACATTGGCTCTTTAAACGTGGATGCAGTCAAAACAAACATAACAAACTGAAACTCATTACCCAACGTGAAACTCTCCTGCTGCCTAGTGAAATGCGAGCCAAGGCAACTAACCTAACCTATAGCAACATTCAGCAACACAGACACACACAATTGTCCATACTTTCAATAGACAAAGCTTACTGTTGTAAAGGCATTTAGCCAAAAATACAGATTGGTTAGGATACCCGGCACCAAAGATCAAAAACTCCGGGAACAATTTTCGTTTTTTAGCGCTCAGTAGCGCTATACGCATAACTCAGAGACTTCCACTTTAACTTTGTGTAACTCCCAGGAAAATGGTTCAAAACGATCACTGTCTTCAATGCTTAATAGCCACGAACTCTGTCTTCAACTCTGCGAAAACAGAACTTTAAATTTCATGTCCTACGATTTTCTACAGCCACTTGACAAACGCTCCAAACTGAGCACACCTCACGCAATCTCCATTTTCCAAACAAAACTTGTATATTTGTAATTTATATTTTTCTGAGGCATAAAGCCGACCAGCTTAGTGTTGTTGTAGGAGTGGCTGCCAATTGGCACTCAACCACATAAATGTACTGAGGACCCACACTCTACGTTTTTATTTTTAACTTCAATACCGGTTTTGGTTTGTTATGAAAACTTCGACTGCTCTCTTGTCATTATCTGCGACTGCAATAATGTTGTAAACTAAAATGTGTTTAGCATCTACTTACAAGCTGGTTCATTTAATCTTTTGCTTAGTGCTTTAAAAAGCAATTTATTAACGTAAGTTCTTCCCACAAACTCTACCTTGTCCAAAAACGGCATTTTTCTTACTATTTTATTTTACCGGACATTTTCTCCAAAAAGTGTTTATCTTGTATTTATTTCAGAGCTCCGACCATAGCAACCTCATCCAAATGTATATAAAGCCTTTATCTGCTATTAATTTTGCAATAGATCAGAAACCTATTATTCTATTAAACTTGAAAAATGTTTTTAATAGCAAACTACGTCCCCCCCCCCCTCCTTCAATAGTTGCGATACATAATATCGTAGTTTTAATTTAATAATAATAATAATAAGTTTACCTAAATACACAAATGTATTAGGATGGAAGTAAAAGGACCAGCAACCCAGCCACTTATATTACTCAAAAAAAAAAGTCAAGTACCAATGGCATCGCCACATTACCGATAAAAAAAAATAAAAATAAAAAAAAAATATAACTATTTCGACCCCGTACAGAAGTCACGTCAGAAAAAAAAAAGAAAAAATTACAAATATTTATATTTATCTATAGCACGATGCTTAGCAAGCCTGTTTTTAAAAATTGCTAAGCCCCGCGCGCAACAAGAAAAAATTATGCCTACAGTTCAAAGAAGCCTTCTTCCAGTCAAAACGCCACTGATGGCCACGAGTGCGCAAGTTAGGCTTCGTGGTAATCAATGGTGGTCCCTCCCCCTGATACGGGCACTCGTGAACAAGCCTGTAGCAAGTATGAAGATCGACTAGATTGCGTCGAAATTGGAGACTCTCCAAAGATAAGTACTCCAACCGCTCAGCATATGACCTGCCCCGCATGCCAGGCAGAAGCCGTGTAAACTTACGCAGGACATTTTCAATCCTCCTGATATCTTGGACCAAGTAAGGAGACCAAACAGCTGAGTTGTACTCAACAATAGGCCGTACGTAGGTCTTAAAAACATAAGTAAGAGTAAGCGCATCACAATGGGAAAAACATTTGCGGGCAGTGTAGGCCCGCTGATGGCCCCGGGCTGCAACAGCAGCGCAATGATTAGAAAAACTAAGGTTATCCGTTACAAGGATACCAAGATCACGATGCTGACTAACAGTAGCTATATTCACACCACCAAGATGATAATTCATAGGGAGCTTGCTGCGGATCGACAGTGCAGCACATTTGTCAGGAGCCAAAGGTAACTGCCAGTTAACCGACCATCGGTGGATGGCATCCAGGGCAGAATGTACAGAATTTGAATGCTCTTTACAAGTAATGAGGCGTGATAGCTTAGAATCATCAGCAAACAAATGAATGAAGCAGTCAACAACCTCCTTCGGTAGGGTATCAATGAAAATAACAAATAGTAATGGGCCCAGAACGCTACCCTGTGGCACACCGCTAATCACATCAATTGGCTTGGATAACACATCGTCAACCCGAACTCGCTGTGTTCTACCGCTAAGAAAACCGCGAATCCATTCAAGGATGGGGCCACCGACACCCACACTCTGGAGCCGAAATAACAATTTATGGTGTGACACCCGGTCAAAAGCACGTGCAAAGTCTAGATAAATAACGTGGAAGGGGCTATTCACTTCAGCTGCCTGGGTCCAGTAATCAAGGCAGCGCAATAATTGAAAAACAGAGGACCTGCCAGCCAAAAAACCAAACTGGTTATGAAAAACATCGTGATTGGTAAAATAATTTTTAAGTGCCTTACTCAATATACGTTCGAGTAGCTTACATGCAATGCAAGTAAGAGAAATAGGTCTGTAATTACAAACATTACTAGCATCCCCTTTTTTAAAGATTGGGGTCACCACAGCAGTCAACCAATCCCGTGGCAGCATACCCTCGCTAATAGATTTATTAAAAATGAGGGAAAGAGGGTAAGTAATAACATAAGCTAGCTTGACATAGATCATTGCTGGCAAGTTGTCAGGCCCAGGTGCACTCTGTGGATTGAGAGTTTTAATTGCAGCAAGAACATCGATGGTAAGTACACGTAAATCTGTGAAGGCTGGTGTCAGTATTTCCGCATCACTAGGTCTAACTCCATTGTCCCTAGTAAATACTGAGCCAAAGCATTTGTTAAAGAGCTCAGCTCTATCCTCTGGATCAGTAAGCAATTCAGTGCCACAATCAGAACGTAACGGAGGAAGAACTTTATGTGGATTTAAATTTTTTCTGATCTATCGGTGGAGAACAGTACGATCTTTGGCAGCAATTACTCTGAGTTCCTGTTCCCGATCAATCTTTTTTGCTACCTGACGATAAATCAGCGCACAGCTTTTATAGGTTGCCAGTGACAAAACATCCGTATTTTCCCTGTAAAGGCACCAGGCCTTCTTTTTTTTTCTGTTAGCAATTTTTAATTCTTGAGACCTATGACGAGTGTTTCCCTTTGTAGGCACAACAGTCCTGAATGGGACAGTAAGATCCAGGACATCATTCAACTTGTTTTTAAAGACTTCCCACATTTCATTTACATCCATACAGCTAAAAAATTCTGAATCCCAGGACAAATCCTCCAAAAGGACAGCCGCCTTCTCATAGTCAGCACCGGGGTAAAAACGTTTCGGTATAGACCCATGGACAGAAGCAATGCCATTAATCCTAAATCCGATACCAACATGCGGTGGGTCATCACTTAATGAGAAGGGGGATTCACAACTCAGGTCACAGGATACACCTGGGGTATTACAAAAGACCAGATCAAGATAATTTTTGCCCTTAGTAGGAAACTCAACAAGCTGCAAAAACCCAATATTAAGAGTAAAGGATAAAAAATCATCTTCTAACTGAGTGGTAGTTGTAAAATTTATCCAATCAATGCCCGGCTTATTAAAGTCCCCCAGCAGCACAACTGGGTGAATACTGAAACCATGGATTCAAGATGTTCAATCAGTAATCTACTTTTTTCACTACTTTTAGAATCAACGGGAGGGTGGTAGACCAAATTAATGCGCAATCGTTACGGCCTTGATGCAGATCGACTGCAAGAACCTCGGTACCACTCAAATCTGCTGGCGGAGTAGGGCCCAAAGTGGCGGGCAAACCAGCAGGCAGCAACATACATACCCCACCACCTCTTCTCTCTCGATCCTGTCTAAAAATTTGATAACCAGCAGGGCAAAGACGAGAGTTCGAGATCCCCACATCAGCCCAGGTCTCCGTAAGGAAAACACACTGCACATCAACAGGACTAGCTACAGCAAAAAGTAGATCTATCTTGTTAACCACACTTCGTGCATTGAAAAGTCTACAAACAAACCCAGTACTGCAACCAGCACTAGCGAATGGCTGCTTAGGCCCCACAACAACAGGGGCTACAACTGTGCTTAAAGCCTGCCCATTACTAGAAATTAGTTTCCCTGAAACAAAACATTGTACACCAAAGAACCCAGCAATCCCTTCCCTGTCGATGTTAAATGTACCCCATCCTTTGCAAAACGTCGAATATCGTTCATTAAAAAATCCACACTGGCACAAAAACAACATCACTAGCACCACACCACCCAGAGAGCAATTCACCACACCTCCTAGTTTCTTGTTGATTCATATTATTAGCTCTCCTGGGTAGTGGTGAGATAATAACGATTGTTGATGCCGGCCTTATGTGCTTTGCTTGGGTTACCAGATTTTTAATGCTATCAACCAGATCCATTACTTTTGTTGCACCAAAGTCGTTAGATCCGACACCAAAAATCAGAACTGGTTGTTCACTTGTTGCCCGAAGGATAGCTGGCAACCTTGCCACGATGTGCTCTGTGGTGGCTCCCGGGATAACCCAGTTGGTGCATTTCACACCTGGTATTCGCAGACGGCGCATGTGCGAGTCTCCCATGATTATGACCTCACGTGTTCCCAATACACTTGCACCACCATCACACCTTGGTAATGCTCCATCACCTAACACAGGATTAAACTGCTCCAATCTCTTTAATGCATGTGAGTCATGTCTAACCTGGGTCTGGCCAAGCACTGGAGTCTCGGAATTGTCATGTTTCTCACAAGAATTTGGCTCATAACAAGCCGTTATAGTAGGATTTTTTCCTTTTTTAATTTCCTTATCTTTAGTTTTTATATTTTTTCCAACATTGCGACGATTCTATATAGGCCTATTCACGTTGTGAGTTCAAAACTCAGTTCCTAAGGCCTCTCAGTTCACAAAAGTCGGCAATTTCCTTTGCTCTCCTTACTGCTAATATTCCCGTCCAACCAGATCACAGTATTCAATTTCCCCACCACTCAGAGCTCTAAGCTACCCTGCCCGTCCGCGCCGTCATGCCTACTTCTGGTAATGACAGCCTGGCCGGTCTGAGTCAGTTTCTCCTCCTCAAGAGGTGTCTCTAACCCCCCCCCCCCCCTTCCCGGTGGGTTGCTCCCCTACAGGGCCCACTTTCCCTCTACCCGAGCAGTCAGGCAGCTGGTATAAAACTCAGCAGAGAGGGAAATCTTTAGCATTGCTCACTGATCTCAAAGGCTAGAGGTTGCTATGCCGGTCGGAGTGGAGATGTCCCCCAGGGTCTGCAGGTTGCCATGCCGGGCAAGGTAGCAGTTTGTTGGTAACTAGTTTAATTTTTTTGAAAGTATTCTTTTGGCCATTATTTCTAAATTTATAGTTCATAAATCTAAACCATCGGCATTTCTGGCCTAGAACGTCCATAACTTGAGGGTTTAAGGTCCCCTTCCTAAAAAACGGCTTTTATTTCTTATTTATGTTGAACACAGGTTCTTCTAAATAATCAAAATGGTTTAATCGTAGAGCTTAGACGTCTTTTGGGTTGTGTACCAGGTTTACCATTGAGGTAGTTTGATCTTCAGCAGTGGCTTTTGACTATTTTACTAATGTAAGGTGCATTCTGTAACTTAGAGTTTGGTGACTCAAACAACTTTTCTAATCAAAATTTTATTGCAGTGTATGAACTTTTAATTCGTTCATTTCTTGCCGATTTTATTGTAAATCGTCGTGTGCTTTAATTTAAAGCTTTCAAAGAATATTTTTGTAACATATAATGTTCCAAATGTAGTGTAAAGTTAATTATGTCTTATTAAAAAACCGAGCGTTGTTTTAAACGACAGTTTGACTTCGTGTAGATTTAATTGTATGAGTAAATAACTAAAACCCATTTTTATTTAACTCCAAGCCTGCAATTAAACACCCATCGTGGTGGCAGTGAACCGTTAGATAGGTAGCATTTTAAACTTACATAGGACATGGACGCTCCCTTCCTAACCATGCAGTAGCCACTGCAGTGCTGTATTTGCCGTAAAAGTAAAAGCAGACACCTTGAATACTACTTAAGAATTCGCCAGAATACCAGATGTCGGTTCTCACCTGAAAGGCAACTAAAGTACTGTGGTATATTTTTGGCATGTGGTCTACACTCTACGCCTATACCAGGGCTCAACATAAGCACTATCGTATCGCAATTTGCGAAACATTATTGTTGTTCGGCTAAGTAGTTTTTATTTTGCATCACAAAGCATCAAAATACCAAGCTACACATTGTACTACGCATGCAAATAGCGTTCATAGCAACTGTTTTACCGATAATTGGAAATAGCAAGTAGCCTATTATCTTGTAGCCTATGATTTTTTTTCCGTTTAAACACAATGGGAAAACGGGGCGTGGGGTGGGGGATGGGCTTTGGATAAACGCACTACGTGGCTGCAATAGTCCAAAGGCGTAATCACAACCCCAACAATTCATAACGATTGTGCAAAGTTTTAGGAATGTTAATTTTACTGCGTGAAAATATTTAATAGTGGGTGGCTATTCAATATAATTAAAATAAAAAAACTAAACTAAACAAAGCAAATCAACACTATAGGCCTGAGCTAGTACACTACCTCAACACAGTAGAAATATTGTAAGCATATTTTTTATATAATTAAATAAAAACAAATTGTTAATGAAAATTTTCAATCCACTACACAAGTACTATGAAACATTTGAATAATTTTAAAACCACAATCTTCTTCAATCATCGCACAAAATCATAGATAAGACACTCACAGAGTCTTGCTAATTTTCGACAGCAATGCTACTGCCATCATCAGGCACTTCAAAGGAAAAATTAGGATCCTGGTCACATTCTTACTGTTTGCCAGAATTTGAATTTGGCAGAACACGTAGCCTCCTGTATTTACAAGATAGTGGACCATTCATACTGTCTTTAGAAGAAAGTGAGAACAAGACTGGGACAGCATAAGGACAATGTCAGGAGAGGAGTGCAGGATAATGGCATTGTGCTCCACTGTGCTGCCACTGAGCACGAGATTGACTGGGAGAAAGCCACGACGCTTATCCGCTTAAACTCTGCACGTGACAGCCATATAAGGTGCCTGGAATCCATTGCTAAACAAAACCAGGAGCAGAATGGATTCCAACTTATGAATATTTAGGGCCCTTCTTACCCAAATGTGAGACACCTTGTGGGGAGGGACTTGAGTGAGCAGTTAGCGCGGCGTTGGAGAGAGTAGCAGCAGGAAGGGCCCACTACCTTCTAAAGACAGCATGAATGGTCCACTACCTTGTAAATACAGGAGGCTACGTGTTCTGCCAAATTCAAATTCTGGCAAACAGCAAGAATGTGACCAGGATCCTAATTTTTCCTTTGAAGTGCCTGATGATGACAGTAGCATTTGTAAACGAGCGCCACCGAAAAACGTCTGTTTTTCAAGAATTTAAAATTTTTTTTCTTGAGGCACCAAATGCCTCGCCGAGGCACACTTCGCCGTTTCTTTAATAATGAACCAAATCGGCTCAAACTTTCTACATACATAGCCTGTCCAAATACAATCCGGACTTTCCACCATTAAGAACCTTTAAACGACGTTTGAAGATCATCTCAAAGCCACTACAGCCTACCTTCAACATGGCCGCCATTATTGAAACTTGGATTTATGTATTTTTATTTTATCCTTTTCCTTTTAGGGCAAAAAGCCCGAACATACTAGCTTAGTGTATTGTAAGAGGATTTATACAGACAACCATTTATAGTGTGATATTTTTTATTGTGTTTGTCGGCCGCAATCTATACAAAAAATTTCCACAACGATCGAATTTTAACTTTAAAATTTTAAACGTTAAATGTTCTCAGTATCTTAATGCGTTATAGCATTCAACTAAGCTAGTTTATTTAACCGCATTTATACTTTATTATATTCTTTTACCCCTAGAAACGCTACCATAAGTCCAAACGTATAAACGCATTACGACCTGGCATTCTACCGGACACGAATTTTTCAGTGTATATATGTTTATTTTAGTTCTCCTCCGACCTGACTGAGACCTACCGAAATCTGCAAATAGCTTGATCTACTATTAAACACTAAAAGAATTTTTAAAAGGATCTATTCAACCCAATTCCGAATGTCAAACTGTGCAAAAACTTCGAATCCTCCATTTTTGCCCCCCTCCCCAGCCAAAACTAGTTGTGGTGTTTAACACTGCAGTTTACCGTTAAAGCTTGTTTAATTTAATAGTAATGTTCTATGCATTACCCAAAGCCAAGTAATAGGCTTTAACAAGAGCCAAATCACGTTGCAATCATGTAAATATTCAATCCGTAGCCAATAATACAAAGTAAAGGCCTATTTCCCAAAGTTCAATTGAGTGAAACTCAAAACAGGCCTATCTTTTCCGTCTTTACATGTCCTTACTCCTTCAAATGGCTCTGCACCCAGTTCCTTTGTTCATCCGACTTCTCCTCCCACTTTCCATTGTTCTCGAGGCCCTCCACCAATCAGACCCCCGCAGCTATCCTCGACGTCCGCGCTTTCCCTCCACTCCAGCATAAAACCCCCCCAGCCCAAAGCATCCACAGCACAGCTCAGAGATCTCAAGCTAGAGACCGGTCACGCCAGTCGGGAGTGGAGACGCCATGTCCGGAGAAAGCCATGCCGGGCACGATGGTAGTGGTTCGTATGTTATAGTTTAGCTTTTGAAAGTTTAACTCTCTAGCTAGAGAAAATTATGGTGGAGACGCCTGTAGCGGCATCTTAGGTTTCCTCTCCCCATAACGTCAGAGTGGTTCTCTTACTAAAAACCAACTTTTCCAGTTTATTTTAAATGTAATTTTAACTTAAACTACTTGACGGTTTGATCTTTGTGGAAGTCAAATTGAAACAAACTGATGCCTAAGTGTAAAATTGCCGGGCTTTTTATTACTTAGAACAGTTCTCGAGGGAACTAAGGGAGGTTGATCTTTTTGTACTTGGAAAACTTAGAAACATAACTGTGGACGGTTGATCATGTAGAAACATACTTTCGGATAGACTTTAATCAGTTGCGGCTGTCAAGTCTTGGGGGGGTCTCCGGGAGCACCCATGATTTACTTTTTCTAAATGTGAAAATTTAATTGTTTACTCAAACACAAGTGTTGTTTGTTTGATTTTTGTAAATTGCTACTTTTGTAATTTCAACTTGTTGCCTATTTAAATAATTGGTACTCAAAAGCTTTCGGAAGCAAACCATAATGTAAAGTGTTTTTTTCATTCTCTGTTGCTAAAATAAAACCAGGAGTTTTAAGCTTCAGTCGTTTGCTAGACTTGATTAATTGTATTTTAGTGTAAAATTAAATATGTAGCCCATCTTTAGATTTTAGCTAGTTAAACAGTTAAAGCCTCCGTTGGTGGCAGCGATACCGACAGTTTAAGGTTAGGCCCCTTTAATTAGGACCGGATCTCCAAACCCCATACTGGGACAGTGCCCATGCTGTGTTGTATAACGAAAAAAGTCGTCGTAAACACCGTCGAAACCTTAAGCTGAAACTCCACGTACACCAGGGAAACCGGGGGCGTTACTAGCACCTAAGCCGACGTAGCGTCCGCCGTTACACATTGCTGTCGAAAATTAGCAAGACTCTGTGAGTGTCTTATGTATGAAATTGTGCGGTGATTGAAGAAGATTGTGGTTTTAAAATCACTACACAAGTTTCCTTTTTTTTTTTAAAGTAGGCTACATATAAATTTTTACTTTGAATGGTGACTGACATTTTTAGAGATGAAACGGAAATTACACTGAAATTCAAAAAGCGAAGCACCACTGCAGCGAACATTCGTTCGTTGGACACTTGCTCCATGTTGCTCCAAGTGCTTATAAGAAAAGTGTTTTTTTTTTTTTTAATCACTTAAAAGTATTTTTGACCGGATGCTCTTTCAGGGAAAGGGCCAAACCACAGTACTCTGGCAGTATCTGAAAGTAGTCTCAGAAGTAATCGTGTGTTCAAACGATGGGCTGTTGGGTACGTTGCCTCTTATCCCATTCGATCGCAACTGGTTGCTCAAAGCAACTAGTGCGAACACACCGATGGCACTTATCTCTCAAGCAGGCCACGCGTTTGCTGCTATGACCACATGTTGCAGATATCTGATAAAGGAATATGTCCACCTCATTCGAAATTTTACCGGGAACCGGGTATTGCAAGCTGTACCCTGCCTGGTTACGGGTAGTCTGCGAAAATCCATCAGCCAAAGGAAGTAAGGAGAAAAAATGGCATTCCAAAAATAAGTTTAAAAAAAAATCTGAGCTTACGTAAGAAAAAAAACTTTTGAAAAAAGTTATATCTTTTACATAAATGCTAAAAGATATTAAATCTTGGCGGAGGTAGGAGGGATGAAACAGGGCACCAACTTCAGTTGTTTTAGCAACCATGAGTGAGTTCATTAGCAAGAGATAGTGAAGAAGGAGAAGTAGAAGTACGTACAGAGATAGAGGAAAACGGCCTTACTATTAGCTTTCTCATCGGCAATATTTTCGCTAAATACGGGCATTTATTTTAGTCATTTCCCGGCGCCGGGTACTCGGAATTTTCAGTTATTTTTCCGGGTACCCAGTACATCCCTACATCTCATCGCTTATAACAGACGACATTAAATTGTATTAGGTATTAATGTATTAGTTTGTCCCAAAGTAAGCAACATACGCCGGTCTAGCTGATGCAAGCAGCATGAAGCAATTGCTTCTTCTTCCATCCCTGCTCCTGCTGTTCCCCCTCCTGTCTATTGTGGTAAGTCCTCTTAGTACTTTTAACTGTTTCATCTACAATCACGTGTTAATTTAGTGCTTTTTTTGAGCTAACACAGAATGCTGTAACAGGCTTCTATGACATGTTTAACACCCAAAAAAAATTTTTTAAAAATTTTAGCGAATTGATTTGCGTGCTATTTTTTATTTAGCCTATTTATTAAACAATAAACAGCAGTGGCGCAGCCCATACTTATTGACGTGGGCTCTTATAAGAACCAATGTTATTTTTTTTCATGGCCTTTAAGTTGGTTTGGAATGGCAATGTTTTCCAAGTCAGGAGGAGTTTATGTCTCAAATAAATAAATAATAATTATAATAATAATAATAATAAATAATAATAATAAAAGAATAATAAATAATTCTCAAATATCTGAACATGTGGTCATAGCATGTAACTGCTATCAACAGGCCTGCTTGATTATTGAAAGTTCAGCGCCACCGGTATGTTTGCACTGGTTGCTTTTCAGGGAGGTTTGGTGCATAAACTTACAAGGCAATGAAGTGAAATCTAGATACACATTTTTTAAAGTTAGCCTACATTAAAATTTGTTGACTCGTTGCTTGAAACGTGGTAGGCCTATATAAAAAGCCTTTATCATCCGATTTCTATACCATAGATAGCTCATTGCCCTTTCACTAGCCCTTTTATTCAAGGGTTACCCATCTGTCAGCTTGCCCTGATTCTGCCCTTTTGAACTAAACCAAAAAAAAGTAATTCGTTTTCTTGAAGGTTTAGCCCACTTTTTGTTTGTTTTGATAGGTCACGGTATAAAGGAAAAAAGACCAAGTTGTAAGGGAAGTAAGAGTTTACCATGGAGTAAGCCTGTTTTATTCATCAAGATTTTGGCAAGGACGTGTTAATAATTTATTATACTTTTAAAAGTGTAATAAAACTTGCAAGTTAAGATAAAAGTTGTTATAATATATTTTTAGTAAATTGATCACAGATAATAAATAAACATCTATATTGAAAATTCCATAACGGCTTCTACTCTGAAAGTTCGTCATTCTTGATAATTGATTGTTGAAAACAGATTGTTACGCACAATTTCAGTATCAAAATACTGTACCAGTATTCTTGCAAATTTTCAACAGACCGACGACGTCTGTCTTCATCAGGCC
>JAHWFP010065670.1:30579-52983 GCA_023313725.1 Lithobius niger
AGTTTGAGTTGTGTAGGTTAGGCCTGATGAAGACAGACGTCGTCGGTATGTTGACAATTTGCAAGAATACTGGTACAGTATTTTGATTCTGAAATTGTGTGTAACAATCTGTTTTCAACAATCAATTATCAAAAAACATCTATATGTGCAACATATTACTCAATGCTTAGGTTTTGAAAAAAAATGTTGCAATACATATCCTGTTATTCCTTTAATATCAGGGTTGTACCCATGCAAAAACTTATAAGGACGGAAACCGAGTTAGGAAGGAACCCAAGAGATGTGAGCCAATTGCAGCCTGTCTCCAAGCCGAGACGATGCAAGATTGTTTCGCGTTGCCAACCTATTATTTACTATGTTTACATGGCCACTTCGAAGCGCTTCAGAGGGATGCACATCGCGTCTGTGTCGCATCCGTGGGTCTTGTAAACACCCGTTCGTGGCGCTTTTTCCCAAAGCGCTTCACGAAGATGGATCGGCGGTCTGAATCGCATCGTCTTTATTCATGTAAACACTCAAAATCGCATTGAGACATTGCCGAATGCCTGGTATAGATGGCGGACACAGTTACGGCGCCCACCTAATTTGTGCTGGTACCACTCAAATTTTAGGCAAATAAACTGAAAATAAGTGTACATGACTGGGAAGACCAATAAGACTTGATTACGTTTGGTTACTTGGGTCTAAGGTGACCTAATTTACTACGTGCAGGGGCTAGAGCGGCATGGAATGTGCCCACTGTTTGCTAAAGGAAGGGCAGGTAGGAAGGGTTTTCTGATCGCACCTGGCCGAATAGCCTTTGGTTGCGGAATGGCCCTAATCGCGGTCTTGCATCTTGTAAACAGGTGCTGTTTAATTATGCGCATTTCAAAGCGCATCGTTAAAATGCACTTTCTTGTGGCCATGTAAACGTAGTGATTTACTCACGGGACTACTTCACAAGAACGACCTTTACACACACAGTAACTCCTGACACTGAAGGTGTTTAAAAATAAACAGAATATGACATAATGATGACAGTAACGTGCTCATCAGCACTTTTGCATGTATCCCATATTTGAAATCACAGCTGTATAATGTTCTTGTGTTACTTCCTTGTTGAGTAGCCTAATGTCGCTAGCCTATAAATGTCATTTGGTGAAAATACAACCCACTATAGTATTTCCTACAGTAGGCTGATTCTCTCCCCCCCCCGCCCCCGCCCTCCAGAATCATTTCTTAAAAAACATTTTAATTCTATGGTATAAAACGGCTTCTGGAAAAGCAGCCAGAGAAAAGGTTAATCACTAGTGTTGATCCAAATAATTAGGCCTACACGAACTTACTACAGTGTGTTTGAATGACCTCTAATGGTAAATTTTTGAGGTTGGATCTTCAGGTGCCTTCTCAGATCTGCTGATTAGATTCAAAGCAGTTTCAGACCCGAGGTGCAAGAGAATCCAGGTCTCTGATTGGCGGGGCGATCTTTTAGCAAGGCTGTGTGTGTGTGTGGGGGGGGGGGGGGGAAATTCAAAACTTGAATGCAAGGAGTATTGACTATGGAGTTTACAATTTGGTTGCGCAGTTCTATATTATTTTTAATAGAAGGAGAATGAAGTGGAAAGCCATTTGTTTGGAGTGGAAGTGGTTGTCACTGTCAAGGAGAGAATAAAAACTTTGGTATTTTTACCAGTAATGCACGGCTTTAAAAGGTAGCGCTGGTTAATAAAAGAGTAAATAGTGCAAAATGATAAATAGGTTTCTAGTCGTCGGCACGAAAATATCTACTACCTGTAAATTTTATTGCATTCAGTTCCTGGATGCTCCTTATCTTTCTTAAGGTTTTTCGCTGTCTTGATCTGGCCAGTGCGCAACCCCACTGCGCATGCGCCACGATGTGCAGCCATCCTACAAAAGCAGACAGCTCATCCCTGGTGGCCATCTCTTTTCGTCAAGCTCTCGTCGAAGACTCATCGCTCCTTCCCTTCACCTTGATCTTTTGCCTCTTGAACACTTCAAGATATTTAGTCTTTCGTCCTCAAGATGAAGCCTCTCATCCAAGGTCTTTCATCGTTCTTTCGTCGATTTACCTCCGGTAACGTCTGGACTCACTGGTCTGACTCTGACCTCCGGCCTGCTGCCAGTCCGCCGCCAAAAGACTCGTTCATCGTCGTACTGCCTTCTCCTCTGCAACTCCCCCCAACTTTGGCAGCTCCAATCCATTCAAGGGCTTTGCCTCACGAAATAAGACCCATCACCTTAAAGATACTGGCCCAAGTAGAAAGATAATCTGCGTTCCTTCATCTTTCGTTCTTTCGCCTGTATCTTTCACCAGAAGATCTTTCACTCAACACTAACAAGATGGCGTCGTACAATCTTTCGCTCTTTCACCCTGCACCCAAGATGGCGTCCTATCATCTTCTTTCTTTCGCCTGTATCTTTCATTATAGAAGATCTTCACCTGACACTACCAGGACTACATCCAATCATGACTTCATTCTTTCGCTACTCCACACAAAACAAACAAGCTGCATTCAAGCTACCCTCGTAGCCCAACTGACTATTCAGGTTCACTTCTCTCAGTTCAGTGCACATTCTCGCCTCGTGAATTCACTGAATTCAACGGCTTACAGCTTCCGGCATCTGCCACATCTGCCCTTCACCAGCTATCGCAGCTCTGAAGCCTTCATTCCTTACCAACTTCAGCCGCTCACCAACTGCTTAAAGGCCCTGCGAGCCCTCGTCTGTGACCACCCACAACCTCATCCTTCTGAGCCAATAACACACGAACTGTTTCAATTAGCATCCCATTCTCCCCTACTATTGGCTCGGATGGAGGCTGTCGATTGTGGTTTACGCCCATTCTCGTCAATGGTTGTGTACCAGCACGCTTCGACTTTTCTCCTTTCCACTTTAGCTTTACTTTTCTCTTCTCATCCGCTAGACTGTGATTTTCCCCGTTTGGTACTCGATACAACATTCACCTGTTCAGTATCTTCACGTCCGATGAGTAGTCTTCCTTAGACGTCTGGTTGCTATTCGTAATAGGCTTTCTTTCTTGACATTCTCTAGTATAATGGCCTTCATACGCTTGCAGGAAAAACACTTTTGTCTATGTCCCTGCTTATTTTTCTTTTTTTGATGCTTAGTACCAGCTCTTTTCTTCGTTCCAATAACAAACGGCTTGTTAGTCACTGCATCATTCTCCTTCTCGTCACTTTTCTTACGATGATGATGTTAGGAAAAATGGCGCGAACCATTTTGGCGGTTCGTGCCCAGACTGCAAAGGAGTGAGGCACGACATTGTTGCGACCCGTGCAGTGTGTTGTCGTGCTGCTCTCGGTCGGCGATGACGGACGTGTGCCAGCGTGGTTAGTCAACGAGATAGGGAAATAGATTAGCTCAACGCAACTGTGCTACGCCTTGGACTAACCAGGACTGACGACTGGCCTAGAACGGCCATAGCTGCGTGGCCGGGACGTCAGCACCGCTGCAAAAGTCCAGCAACGTGATGCCGTCAAGCGATCGTCGCCATCCTTCCCGACTGAAGATCCACTGATGAAGGGAAAGTAATTATCCAGCCCATAGGCTAATTCCCACCTTCCCATCGAAAAGGGTTATGGGCCCAGGAACGACTCTTTTCAGTGCGGGAGACGAAGGTTTTTGAACCAAAAAGGTTGGACGACGACGCTACGAAGTTTGAAAAGACGGGGAATCCCGCGGCCGCCATCTTGTTTGTTGTCATTCATCGTGATCAAGGTCACGGAGACGAAGACAGATTCTGGGGTCAAATGATTTCAAATGATGTTCAAAAGAACATTTCAAGTGTCAGACGGACATTTAAACTGAAATTTGTGGGAAATTAAACAACAAGAAGTAACATTTGAATATGTTCGAATTTTCGAAAGTGAAAACGAATTGACCGACCAGGCCGTAGCGATCTTTACGTAAACCGAGACGGAATGGCGCCAACTCAAGAAACGAACGACAGTCACGTGTTTTAAATAAACAAACATGCCGAGGCGAAGAATTTCTTCAATTTCGGCAATTTTTCGCCTTCTAGAGTCTGCTAAGGTGCAAGATGTGGAAGGGACAAGGCATGCGTGACTACCTAGAAAACGTTCAAGGGCTAGCGAAATTGGCTACTAGTGCAGGATGCAACTGGATCACCGAGGAATTCGTCGCAATGCTTATGCTGGGAGGACTGTCGGACAGTTATGCGAATGAACTCCTGAAAACCGAAGGCTACACGACTGGTGAAATTGGAGCTCTTCTACTAGAAGACGACCGGCGTCGTAGATGGTTGAAGAAGGGTAGTAACCCAGCTAGTAATAAGCCATTGGTTAGGCCGACGAACGGGAAGAACTCGGGTGACTGACAGACAGCCAGAAAACAACAGAAGAGTTAAAGGGAAACTCAAGTGTTTTGTCTGCCAAAAAGAGGGACATTTCGCTAGCGAGTGCCAGGAAAAGGGAACTAGTAAACATACTAGTATTTTGTCAAAACAAGACTTGTCACCGCCCAAAGCAAAACAGAAATACGTGGACATGAAAGTAGCCACACTTACATTGCAAGGGATGCCAAAGAAGAGAAATCGTAAGAAGCTTAAGAGAGGAGGTAGTTCACCAGTAACTGAAAGTACTGTAGTGAATAAAACACACAAATCAACGTCCGAGCCAATAGTGGGGGAAGATGGAAGGTCAATTAGGAAGACTGATCCCACCACTGGGTCATTTGTTAGACAGAAAGCTGTTCTAGAGGAACGAGTGCAAAACGCAATTGACCACAGGACGAGATTGGCTCGAAAGGAAGAGGTAGATTCGAGGATTTTAGGCAAGATTATAGAAGCAGCTTTTGGCAGCGATGATGGTGACAAAACAGTAATCATGGTGGACCATGAAGAGGTGTCGGGAAGAAGTGAGAATGCCGTAACGCAGCCCGAGGATAATGTTCCTGTTAACCACAAAGCCATGGAAGCGATAGTGGGGGAAAGCCGCAACCAGATAGCAGCGGAAGATGAACGGGCCACTTCATCTACAGAGGCGAGTAGAGCACCCGATTCAGCAGTTGCAGACGTGCAACAGGTTCCCGGAGGCCCAGAGTTAGAAAAGGCCAACGATGAACAAGCCATCTCAAGTATGAAGACTGGTGGTGAACCGGGAAACCAGACAGGTGTTGTAAAAGTACAACAAGGACATAACGGTATAAGCACCGAAGAGATTAAGCTTCGATGCAAGTTGTCGGCGAAGAGGCAACGAAGAGCCCTTGCAGAAGCACACCGCGAAGCACAAGCTGAAAAAGCTAGGAAGATTGCGCTGCAGAGTGCTTCATCTTCAGACTTCGCGGAGAGGTTCAACTTACTGAAGATTGATTGGACCCGAAGCAGTGACGGAAGTCTGGTGCCACAAGTTGATCACACAGACTACATGATCAAATGGTCGAAAGCCTCATCCGAGGAGAAGGCCCAGATAAAACTGCAAGATGAGAAGTTTTACAAAGAGGTCAAACTAATGAACAGGTCGACAAGCAACTGTCCGGGACAGAAGCCGACGAGACCTCCAGAAGTGTCTGTCTCAGAAGTGAGGCAGACTACTCACTAGGAAGTGAGACCCCACTCAGGTTTTGCAGCCTGGCCACGAGTGGGGGTTATGTTAGGAAAAATGGCGCGAACCAGTTTGGCGGTTCGTGCCCAGACTGCTAAGGAGTGAGGCACGACATTGTTGCGACACGTGCAGTGTGTTGTCGGGCTGCTCTCGGTACCAAGATGACGGACGTGTGCCAGCGTGGTTAGTCAACGAGATAGGGCAATAGATTAGCTCAACGCAACTGTGCTACGCCTTGGACTAACCAGGACTGACGACTGGCCTAGAACGGCCATAGCTGCATGGCCGGGACGTCAGCACCGCTGCAAAACTGCAGCAACGTGACGCCGTCAAGTGATCGTCGCCATCCTTCCCGACTGAAGATCTACTGATGAAGGGAAGGTAATTATCCAGCCCATAAGCTAATTCCCACCTTCCCATCAGATGATTCTTTGGCAGAATAATCGCTCCTACATCACCTATCTTATAGTTCTCGTTACTGTAAGAACTTGCACTCTTCACACACGTCTCAACACGACATCATCTTCTGCAGAGAATGAGTAGAAGTCAACACACACGTGCCCTATTGTTGGGCACTTCTGTCCAAGCCTGAGCACGAACCGCAAAAGGGTTCGCGCCCTTTTTCTCTACACGTCCTTCCGTCCATGGTCCCGTCGTTCAGCCGAGATTCATTCTTGAACTCCGGCTGTTCAACCACCACATCATCGAACCCAACCAACAGCAATCTGTGTAGCTCGACCTTTGCAACTCTTTAACTCTACAACCATTTGAGTGGACTTTCCACCAGCCAACTTAATGCATCCCTGTCGGAAACTGACTCTTCACTGACGATAGTCATTCAAAGGAAGAGCTTTCGCCGAAGAACAACTTTCTCCGAAAGAAAAATTCATCAGGAATTTCATTAACAACACCTGAAACAAATCGCTCACCTCTCCATTAAATGAATACACACAGGTCGACTTCTGGTCCAATCTCAACTTACCGCATGAAGCTTCAATGCGGCCAATCGCAACTTTATTGCTTCACCCTTCAACTGAAGCAGCGGCCGGTTGATGCTACCAATCACGCTCACGCACTGTCTTCATCGACCTGCTATTGTCTCTTGTGTTCTCTTTATGGAACACTGACTCGAGTGGTTCACAGCTCATCATCGCTCCACGTTCTCAGCCGGAAAGAAGCCTCAAATCCTTCGACCAAATGAAACTCCTCCAAACTTTCACCTGAAAACAGCAAGATCTGCTTCTGGTTCCACCCATGCTTTCACCTAAAGACATCGCATCATGGCTCCATCCACCAAATTAGATTCACTGCCTTAACCTTGAACTCATCTTGACTACAACTTAACACAAGTCACCTTTCTTCAACATGACAATCACCGCCAACACCTCCAGTCGCCAACGCCAATCACTGATCTGGTCGACAGTTTCTCCTCTCTTTCTCTCCCCTCAGCTGTTCGTTGGAACTCTTCTGGACTAACCAGCCATCTAAACATCACCAGATCACCCTGGCTTCTCTGATCTATCCTCACTTCCAGTAAGGTCTCACCGACTTCTCACCTCACCAATGAAACAAGTCTAAACATCTCCACCCAGATCCTGCCCTCATAGCAAGACGAACTGGCCTCACACTCTTTGATGCTGACATTCAAATAGTGAAAATCCGACATCCATCCGCACCGTTGAAGTCTTCCCGGACATGGACACAACTCAAGATTTCAGGACACTGTCTACCTCTCTGACATGCCTAAGCCATGGATCACACCCTGACGAAGTCTGTCCGCCCTCACCATCCACTACTTCAGGGATATGTCAAGACAACATACATACCACATGTGTAACAGCGGATGCTACGACGGCCAAGGTGCTTGTAACATCCCCGTATTTCGGTTGACTTTGGTCTTGTTAAAAATAATACTTTTAGTGGTTTGTTTGTTTATCAAAGCACAGTCATGGCTACGGGCCCGATGTTGGGAACGGAGCGAAAATATCCTATCAAATTAAATAGGCTAACAAGTACTATTTTACACGGTAAGTGCTGCCAAGTGGAGTGACATTAATTGCAGCAAATCCTGAGTTAAGAATAAAAGGGGTTTACATAATATTTTAACTCTACAATTAATAACGGGGTTAAAAACAACTGATGTTTAAAACTGTTGGTTTTTTTTATAGGCAGTTAAACAAAATATAAATGGCACTTTACATATAACACGTTTTTACAGCTGAAAGCTTTAAGTAAAGCAAAACAAATTTACATTATTAAATTCAACAAACGAACTTTGGCGTTTTAGAAAACAGTAATCTTTCACATCAAGAAAGTTCACTCAGGGCTGTTTCAACCTCCTAAAAATGATATGTAGCAGCAAGTTACAATTAGGCCTACAGTATGTTGTTTGCGTTCAAACTCCCACAAACTCAACTAAACTTCCAGTTAAATCTGAACTAGATCGGCTCAACGGGAGCACTAGCAATTTAAGCAGGACTTTCACTTAAATTAAATTCATTAAAATAAGTAAGGTAGACTTGGTTCTTAGGAAGGGGACCACCCTGACGTTTATGATTAACACAGTTCAGAAACTGCCGATGTACAAAGTCATAAAAATTCAAGCTAGAGGTTAATTTAAATTTGAACTAGTAATTTATGTTTAGGGGCCTAAAGTAAAACTTTCAACTATAAACTACGCGAAAATACGAACCACTACCATCTGCCCAGCATGGCAACAATCGGACGGCATCGTCTCCACTCCCGATCGGCATGACCACCTCCTAGCTTGAGATCTGTGAGCTGTGCTGTGGATGCTTTGAGCTGGGGGGGGGGTTATGCTAGCAGCCAGACAGGAAGGAGGCGGGAAACCGCCTCCCTGTAGGAGAGCTACTACATGGGGGACTCTAGAGGTGAAGAACAATGGGAGAGAGAGGGACAGAGCCAGCTGTCACTCAAGCAGGGGAACAAAGGGACCTTTGGAGCTGCTCTCTGTGATTGGAGGAGGGCATAAACTTTTGGAAATACTGACTGCTGGTTGCTGGAGCAGGTTGGCAGTGCAAGCAGCAAACAAAGGGTTTGCCGACTTTGGGGCTTGGGGAAAGATGGTCAGTTTGTGTTTACACAAAGGAACTTTGGGAAAAGGCCTATTTACAAATAAAAATAAAATAATATGGATTTTAATGCTCGTAGAGAGGAACATACAGTGAATAAATCACTGTGGCTAAATTAAACAAGCAATGAAATCTAAAACTGCGATGTTATGCATCACATACTAGGGGGGGGGGGAACGAAGTGTTTTGCACAGAATTCTTGTTTTTGGCTATGGAAAACAGATCTTTTTAATGGATTGCTTTAATAGAAGGATGGGCAAGCTAGTACTGCATTGGGAATTGTTGGGTGGGCACCCTCGGCGATTTTCATAGTAATATTTACATTAAAAAAGTTGCGTCTGTAGCGGCGGATGCTACGACGGGTGAGGTGCTTGTAGCGCCCCCGACATCCTTGGTTCACGAGTACTTCTTTGCATCAGGTAACGTGTTATTTCGACTTTTTACGATAATAAACACAGCATGGGCTACAGTCCCGGCATGGGGGATGGAGCGTCGGTGTCCTATTCTAGGCCTAACCTTAATGCTTCCGGTAATACACTGCCACCAACGGTGGATTATTTAACTGTTAAAACGAAGCATAAAAGCTAAAAGGGCTACATAATAGTTTACACTTAAAAACAATTAATCTTACTAGGGAACGAACCTGAGGATTAAAAACATCAGAATGATGTTTTATTTTAAAACATCAGAATGAAAGAATAAACACTTTTACATTTAAGTTCACTAGCTTTAGTCTTTACAAGTTTGCAAAAACACTTGGCTTGAATTTACAGTAAAAATTCACATTAATACAAGAACAACGAAGTTGTTTCTTAAACACTTGATTTAGACAAGAAAAAGCATTTTTATCTTGGGTTCCTATCCAGGAATACCCAGCAAGCTGAACCGCGTCCGCTAAGATGCAACTATATTTGGCAACTGTAGTTTTCAAGTCGTCCCACAGTTATTTTTCCTCGCAAGGATGAAACCGTCCCTTTGTTTACATTAAAGAACGAACAAAGAATGAAACTGGATTTTTAGGAAGAGATGCATACTCTTACATTATGGTGGTAAAGACCAGCAATGCCGATAAGGCTTACCAACCATAAAGACTCCAAGCTAGAGGTTAATTTAATTTAGACTATGAATCTAGAATTGGGGGGGGGGGATCGTAAAGATAAACTTCTAAAGTTAAACTAGTTACTTACAACCACTACCATTTTGCCCGGCATGGCAATCCCGGACGTGACATCTCCACTCCCGACCGGCGTGACCCTTCTAGCTTGAGAGATCTATGAGCTGTGCTAATGATTGCGTTCTGGGGCTGGGGTTATATACACACTACCGGAAGTTCGTGCGGACGGGCAGGAGAGCGGGAGGGTCTGATTGGCTGAGGGCCAGGAGAACGATGGAAAGTGGGAGGAGAAGTCGGTATGGCAAAGGGTTTTGGCGCAGAGCCGTTTGAAGGAGTAGGGAATGGTTAGAGATCGGCCAAATTGAGTTTTCAACTCTTGAACTTTGGGAAAAGGCCTTTGCATTGGGAAATTGATTATAGATTGATTATTTACAAATGCACATCGTGAATTGGCTCTGGTTAAAGCTTAGTACTTTGGTTTTGGGTAATACATAAAGTATTACTAATAAATTTTACAAGCTTTAACTGGAAACTGCGGTGTTATACACCACAACTAGCTTTGGCTGGGGGGGGGGGCGGGGATTTGAGGGTTTGAAGTTTTAAGCACAGTTTGACTTTCGGATTGTATGGAAACAGATCTTTTATAAATATATTTTGGTTTTTAATAGCAGAGCAAGCTAGTAGTAACATTCGGATGGGTCAGTCGGAATTTATAGAGAATTAAAGCAAAACATACATACACAAAAATTCGTGTGTGGTGATTGCCGATGTCTGTATATGTTGGACTAATGGTAGCGTTTTGGGGGCAAAAGATTATTATTAATAAAGCATGAAAAGAATAAATAGATTAGCTTAGAGAATGCTATAACGCATTTAAGTTTAAGTAGAATAAATAACTTCAAAGTTAAAGGACAGGTGACGATTGCTGTGGAAATTTTTCATGAAGGTTGCAGCTGTTCAACACAATAAAATATATCACACTTACAAAGTTATCTGTACAATTAAGTATGAGGTTAAGTACCTTCGCAGACGAAGCCCCTCCTATTAAACACTAAACTAATGTCTTGGGGTTTTTGCCCTAAATAAAAGTAATAAAAATAGAAAATACAAATTACAAGTTTTAATAATGGCGGCCATGATGAAGAAGCGCTGCGTTGGTTTTGGAGTGGTTTTCCAATGACAATATTGAGAGTTCAGGATGGAATTCTTGAAATTTGGCTTCCTGAAGACTTGGGTATTGTGTCAGGCTATTAAAGGGTTCCAAGATGGGCCGTTTCTGTCCATTATATAAAATATGGCTAAGGTTAAAGACCGAGGTCTTTTTGGCGTTTGAAGCGCTCAAGAAAAAAAAAATGTTCCACGAGTTTTTTGATCTTTGGAGGTCATGTATCCTCTCCAATCGTTTTTCGGCAAGCCAACATTACACGCCCCCACACAGAGAATTTTATTCAGGGTTCCTTAGAACTCCGAATAAAAGCTAAAAACAGAAAGGTTAGAGCACACAAGATATGCAAAAATCAAGACTGCCAAGCCATGCAATAAGTATTACAAAATAAAACCATATTAAGCATCACTTTGTGAAGATATCCATCTCAAGTTACTTTCAATCAATTTTAGAATGAGATAGACTGGGTTTAATTCATTTTAAACCAAAAATGTGATAGACTGTGGGATACTTTTTCCTACCCCGGGGATCCTTTTACAAATAAAAATTATTACACTGTTTACAAAAACAGGGATGCTGTCAGTGTGAAAAAATGTGAAAAATGTGAAAATTTGCTAGGGGCAAAAAAAAATGTGAAAAATGTGAAAAAATGTGAAAAATACAAGTGTCGGTGTGAAAATTGCAAAATGCACAAGCAAAGTACAAACAATCAAATTATCCGCCCTAATTTTGGACCCAGAATTACGTAGCATGTCTGTGATTAGAACAGGAAAAAAAAAACTTGGTTTGCAGGCAGGTCGCTTTGAATTCACGTTTGGTCGCTTTCTTAACATTGTGAGAGAATGTGGCCCGTTTGCCTAGCAACCGTTACGCGCAGCGGTACTATCATGTGCACTGTGTGTGATGGTGATAGGAAGTTTTCTTTTTTAGGGTTCAAAAATTTTGGATTAAATGGATGTATACAGTAATTCTTGTGTACGTATTAATAAGCTCTACACGTGCCTGTTGTAAACTTAACAATCAATGTTGCGTGACCGGCAGCGTTGCCTTAATTTCGCGTGAAGGATTCGTTCTACTAGTGAAACTGAAAGCAGTGTGCCGGAAAAGACTTCTCAGAAGGATGAAAAGGAGTTTCTTTATAGAGGGAGTGCTTTTTACAAAAAAGCAGTTCTGCAACTTCTGAAGACACTTCCCATTAACTGTAAGCTCTTAAAGGATCTGCAAGTCCTGTACCCTCATATTTCGTGGCACTGCTTCTATAAGTTTGGCCACTTTCTGATAGCAACAGCCCATAATTCACAATTTTATTAGAGAAGCTCTACAAAGTCAAATAAAAATAGGCTATGAAATTGTGAACTGTTGCTTCTGAGAAAGTGGCTTATTTTTTTCTGATAAATCTACCAAAGAGCTTCTTGTAAGTACTTTGAATTTTTTTATCTTGTCATAAGTATGTTTAATAAAATAGGGTACATGATCAGAATAATTACGTCCGGGCATCCTGAAATAGCAAAAAAAAACTGAAATTACAATGGTTACTGGAAAAAAAAAAATTTTATTCAAGAATTGTGAAACTGGTGTGACGTATGAAAACGAAGAAATAGTGATACAAAAATGAAAGGTAGGTAGGTGAAAAATGTGAAAAAATGAATAGCAGGTATATGAAAAATGTGAAAAAATGAAAAGTAGGCATGCGAAAAATGTGAAAAAAATGAAAAGTCGGAATGTGAAAAAATGTGAAAAACCAAGGTACCCCCGGCAGCATCCCTGCAAAAATATTAACTTTGTATTTTTGGGGGACTAACGTTTTTGTGGCTTAGACAATTTTTTATAAAGTCAAAGTTACAAGTTAAGAAACACTGTTTTTGCAGCCATTAACTAAATACTGTCCGCGCTGCTGGTGCAGGAAAATCGTACAAGTATTTGAAAATGGGGCAAAAGACATTTTATCAAGCAACACACTAGTTTGATGAAAAGTACAGAGTTATGGTTTTTGCAGCTGTTAATTCAAATGAGAAAATTGCAACATTTAATGCTGTAACCAGTCAGCCGTGCACAGAAAGTTATTTTTTTTATCTGGGAAAACCTCGAAAAAATACCCCTGGGCGCACTCCTCAGGACCTAGCTTGCGGTAAGGATTGGAATAGAGGGTACTATAAGTGCATGCGCAACTATCAGCTCTATTTAAAGTTAACAGACTACCACTGGAATGGTTTAAGGTTACCAAACAACTTGTTTACTTGTTCAATTTAACACTGAAGGATTTTGAGATAAGATCCATAACTTAAATACAATAATATAATCGCTGGGAGGTTTTGTGGATAAAAACCAACAACCTTTTAACGACAGTGCTAACCTTTTTCGCAGAGGGGTAGACATATAGTTTTTTAAGGGAAGAAAACCATTTCGTTAAAATTAAAAGAGGAGCCAACCGGGGACAGATTGCAGCTCCCGTATAATATTCCTAATGAATATTTAATTAGTGTCGTTACAATCTTTGTCAATATTCTCCCACAAAAGGAGACGTTGATAGTGACAAAAGGAGTAAAACATAGGCACTTAAAATTTAGGTGTGAAGGCCAAAACGGGAATTAACTGGGAGTTGCTTAAGGATGAGCTCCCAACAGACCAAAATGACAAAATTAAAAATGCAGGTAAAATTTAATTTTCAGTCAATTTGTACTGAAAACAAAATGTTTCATATTTAAGAACCTGTTTAAACAAAATACCTACTTAACACGTCGGCGTTTAAGTGAAACTTGCCAGGCTTGTACCGGGCAGTGTAGTCATAATCTTGGAGGGTGAGGCTCCACCTAAGCAATCTGGGATTTTTGCCAGACATTTGCTCGAGCCAGTGAAAAGGGTTGTGATCTGATTCTATGATAAATTTTGTCCCATAAATGTAGGGCCGTAATTTAGCAACAGACCAGATCAGACAAGCACACTCTTTTTCTGTTGTCCCATAATTCTGCTCACGGGCTGTTAATTTACGTGAAACGTAAAGGCAGGGGTGTTCATCTTCACCAAATTCTTGTGACAACACGTAGCCCATGCCACGGTCGAAACAATCGCATTGGAGGATGAAAGTTTGGTTGAAGTCGGGGGCTCTTAGGATGGGAAACGTCACTAAGGCGGTTTTCAAAGTTTCAAAGGCAGTTTGCTTTGAATCATCCCATGAAACGGGATGGGGTGCATCCTTTTACAGAGAGTCTGTAAGGCTTGCACAGATTTCAGAATAGTGGAGAATGTAACGTTGGTAGTAACCAACTAAACCAAGTAAGGAACGGACATCTTTTTTTGTTTGTGGCCGTGCAAATTTTTGAACAGCCAAAAACCTTCACTTCTGAAGGGGTGCGAGTTCCATTGCCCACTTCGTGACCAAGAAAAGTAGCTTTGCTGCAAGCGACCTGCGATTTTTTTGCGTTCACAGTTAACCCGGCCTTCTTGACAGCAAAGATAAAGTTGAAAACGTTGTCCAAGTGTTGTTGCCACGTTTCGGCACCAACTGCGGTGTCATCTTGAAAAGGAGTGACATACTCCTCCATGCCTCGAGTGACATGGTCCATGAGCTTCTGGAATCAAAATGGAGCGTTTTCATCCCCATATTCATCATTAGGGGAGCAAATTTCCCTATGGGGGTAGTGATAGTGGCGGCCATTGAAGCTTGTGGCGTCAAGCGCACTTGCCAAAATCCACGGTTAAGGTCAAAGATGGAAATGTATTTCCACTTGGCTGCACGTTCAATACATTCCTCGATATTGGGAATTGGGTAATCTTTAGTTACCGTATTGTTGTTCAGCTCTCGCTAGTCAGCTACAGGGCGAGGGCTAGCGTCTTCTTTTTTGTACGATGATCATGGGGGATCCATGTGGGGAATCCGTTTCCACAATTAAGCCCAGATCTAACATACGTTTGATCTCTGTAACTATTAAGTCACGTTCGAACTTGGCATGCCTGTAATATTTACAAGGCTTCACCTGAGTGTCAATTAACTCCACATCGTGGGTGACAATGTCGGTACGTCCCGGCATAGTAGAAAAAACACCATCTACCTGGTCAAAGACGTTAAGTAAGTCGGATTTTTGAGACTGACAAATCTCCTGTCTTTTTGAAAAGACTCATGGCTTCTTTTGAATTAAGATGGCCATCACCAGGCTTACCGGACCAGACATGGTCGTGGTGAGTAAACTCATGTTCGTCATTGTATGAATGGTTGCTTGACCCCTTCCTAGGCAGATAGGGTTTGAGCAGGTTGATGTGGTAAACGGTCTCCTTTTGAGAACCAAACGATTTTTTTATCAGATAATTGGTGTCTGAAAGTCGTTTAACAACATCACAGGGTCCATCCCAATAAATTTCTAACTTATTGGCTCGGTCAGGTTTAAGGACTAGAACCTTATCACCTTCCTTGAACTTACGTTCAACTGGCTCTTCACAATATTTTCTTGTGAGCGTTCCCATGAGTATTTGAACCTCTGGAGTAAATCCAGGATATACTCAAGGACGGATGGGTGGACAAGCTCGAGAGGGCCTTTCAAATTTCGGCCATACACCATTTCAGCAGGTGCTAATCCAGTACTCTCATGTGGAGCATTACGAAGTACAAACATTGCACCGAGGAGGCATTGTTCCCAGTCCTAAGGATGCTCGTGGCAAACCGCTCTTAGCACCGCTTTGAGGGTTCGGTGAAATAGTTCCACGCTGTTGGACTGTGGATGATTCACACTTGAATTAATACACTTAATTCCGCATTTTTCCAGGAATAAAGTGGTGAGGGCAGATATGAAGGGCGAGCCTAAATCTGACTGTAATTCAGAAGGGAAGCCTAACCTCGAAAAGATGCCGAGGAGGGCGTCTACTACACTCTGGCTGTTGGCCTCTTTAAGGGGCATGGCCTCGGGAAACTTTGTTGCCGGATCGAGGAGAGATAGAATGTATTTAAAACCACCTCTGATGGTCTGATGGGGCCAACAATATCAATAATGACACGATTAAAGGGCTCCCCATCCATGGGCACAACCACCATAGGGGCAACAAACTTCTGTCCAGATTTACCGTTTTTCTGGCAGGTAAGACAAGTCAAGACAAATTGCTCAATGTCACTGAAACATTTGGGCCAGTATAAATTTGTAAGTACTCTTTCTTTTGTTTTAGAACGCCCAAGATGGCCAGCCCGTGCGTTTGCATGCGCAGCGCTTCGAACCAAATTTCTACACTCCTGGGGAAGAACTAGTTGCCTGTTTATTAGCGACCTTCCCTCAGGTCGAAAAGGTTTGCAAAAAAGCAAATCGTTATCAACGAAAAACAGCTTGTTTTCGTCTTGCTGGCTTTCTGGCAGCTCAGCATACTTCCAACATAAAGTTAAAGTTGGGCATTCACGCTGGAGTTTTAAAAACTCGGGTTTGTCAATGTTGAGGAGCTGTGTAAACTGCTCAGTTTGAGGCCCTAAAATCGCCTCATCCAAAACGTCTTGTTTGGGCTGACAAACCCTTCCGTCACTGCTCTTGGAGTAACCTCAATTGAGTCACTATCTGACTCCTCGCTATCAGCAGGGTTCTCACGGTAATTAGGGCGTAAGAGAGGGAGCTGATCGGCAGCACGTGCCTGTGCACGGGTGACTGCATTCACATAAGTGGGGAGGGAAACAAGTCCTTTTTCCTCTAACACAGTTTGAGATGGCACGCCTAACAACATCCTGAAATGCGGGCCAACGTGGTCGGACACGAGAGCTTCTGTTTGGATAGCTCCGTAGGGGATCTGAACCTCAATTAAGGCTATAGCATGTGCGGTAGTCTTGTAAAGGCATTTGGCCAAAAATCCAGATTGGTTAGGATACCCGGCACCAAAGATCAAAAAATCGGGGAACAATTTTTTTTCTCTTAGCGCTCAGTAGCGCTATAGACCTATTTTGTAAGCCTTCTACTTTAAATTGTGTAACTCCCAGGAAAATGGTTCAAAACGATCACAGTCTTCATTCTTAATAGCCACAGACTTTATCTTCATCTCTGAACTCCAAAATTCATCTTCTACAATTGACAGCAGCTATTTGAAAAACGCTCCAAACTGAGTGCATCGCACGCAATCGCCATTTTCCAAAACAACAACGTTGTACATTTGTAATTTATATTTTTTTCTCTGGCATAAAGCCAACCAGCTTAGTGTTTGTAGTAGGAACCACATATATGTACTAAAGAATCACACTCTGCGTTTTTATTTTGAACTACCATACTAGTTTTGGTTTGTTATGAAAACGTCGATTGCACTCTTGTCATTATTTGCGGCTGCAATAATGTTATAAACTAAAATGCGTTTTAGCATCTACTAACTAGCTGGTTTATTTATTTAATCCTTTACTTAGTGCTTATTGAAGCAATTTATTAACGTAACTTCTTCCCACAAACTCTACCTTGTCCAAAACGGCATTATTTTTACTATTTTATTTTACCGGACATTTTTCTCCAAAAAGTGTTTATATTGTATTTATTTCAGAACTCCGACCATAGCAACCTCAACCGATTGTATATAAAGCCTTTTCTACTATTAACTTCTGAAATAGATCAGTATCCATCCTTCTATTAAACTTGTATAATATTTTTAATAGCAGACTCCGCCCCCCCCCTTCAATAGTGTGATGCCTAACATCGCAGTTCCGATTAAAACCCGTCCAAGTTTGTATTTCCGACGTGCTCATAGCAAAGCTTATGAGTATAGCTTTAATTCAAGCCTATCCTTTTTTAAATCGGTTAAAAACTCAGTCAGTTACAATCAATCCAAGTTCAAATCCAAATGACTGTTTCCATCACGATCCATCAATCCGTTCCTAAACCCCAAAAGTTCAATGGCTCTAACGGTCCAAAATCTAGCCACTCAGAGCCCAGAGGCTCCGGCCAATCAGTACGAAGCTCCTTTTCCCTCCCTTATGAAGGCCCATTCAGATCCTTACAGTTCCCTATAAAGCCCTCACGTGGTGCGGCTTGGCTCAGGAGAAAGCACAGATTTCCCTCCTCCAAGGCAGCCTGCCTCTCTTGCCGCCAAACCGTGTAGTCATCGCAGACGTCCGCTCCCTCCCTCACCCATATATACCCCCGGCCCTGCCGTTCCACCTTCAGCACTGCTCACTGATCTCAAAGGCTAGAGGTTGCTACGTCGGTCGGAGTGGAGATGTCCTCCAGGGTCCACAGGTTGCCATGCCGGGCAAGGTAGCAGTTCGTTGGTAACTAGTTTAATTTTTTGAAAGTATTCTTTTGGACTTCAATTCTAAATTTATAGTTCTTAAAACATAAACTTAACTTCTAACTTTAAGATGATTGTGGATAAGTTAACCGCCATCGGCATTTCTGGCCTAGAACGTCCATAACTTAAGGGTTTAAGGTCCCCTTCCTAAAAACCGGCTTTCTTTCTTATTTATGTTGAACACAGGTCCATCTAAATAATCAAAATGGTGTAATCGTAGAGCTTATACGTCTTTTGGGTTGTGTACCAGGTTTACCATTGAGGTAGTTTGATCTTTAGTACGTGGCTTTAGAGACATAACTTGTGACTATTTTGCTAATGTAAAAGTGCATTCAGTAACTTAGAGAGTCCGGTGACTCAAATCAGCTTTTCTTATCGAAATTTTTGTAGTGTATGAACTTTTAATTTGTTCACTTCGTGCCGATTTAAATGTAAAATCATCGTTTGCTTTATTTAAAGCTTTCAAAGAATAATTATGTAACCAATTGCGTTCCAATGTAGTGTAAAAAGTTAAACGTGTTTTACTAAAAAAACCTTCGTTGTTTTAAACAACAGTTTGACTTCGTGTAGATTTAATTGCATGAGTAGATAATCAAAAACCATTTTTATTTAACTCTAAGCCTGCAATTAAACACCCATCGTGGTGGCAGCAAACCATTAGGTAGGGGGACATGGACGCTCCCCTCCTAACCGGGCAGTAGCCACTGCAGTGCTGTAAAACTCCGCAAAAGTAAAAACAGACACCATAAGTATTAACGAAGAAATCGCCAGTACACCAGATGTCGGTGCTCATCTGAAAGGCACCTGAAGAGACAGGTAGCGCCGCTACAATTTTATCGGTTAACGCATTATGACAATGCGTGTACTCGCCAGTAAACTGGTCGGGTTTTACGAGTTCACGAGCGATTACATCGTGCGTAGAACCAGTGTCACGTAACTCGGCATTTTTGGCCGTTAACGGACCATTCATGAATGTGTTTTGATAAACTCCGGTGGGGCATGACTGATAAAATTACAATCTGCTGCTGCGGCTGCCATCTCGTCAGCCATACGAACACGACTATCTTGGCGTCTGTGTCCAATTTGTTTGCAGTAAAAGCAAGTGCCGTTGCCTATGAGACGAGGTTTGTCGAACTCACGGTTTGAGTAAGTGTTGGTGGCTGAACTTCCACTAGGGGATTCAGTTTTCACTTCGGGGGTACCAGCCAGTTTAGCCGCCTGACTGTGGTTACGATAAGAGTTACCACAATGTCTGTTGAAAGGTTTAGAACCTTGTGCTGTCATAGCAGCTGCAGGAGTTGCTTTAACAGGACGGGAAGCAGCTTCGGTTGAAATCTGCTTATTGCGTGTAGTGAATTCATCACACAACTGGGCCGCTTCGGCCAGAGTCCCTAATTTAACTTGATCAGGGATCCATTTCCTGAGATGAGTTGGACACGATTTATAAATTTGCTCCAATAACGTGAGGTTGACAAGTTTGTCGTAGTCACGGTTAACCTTAGCCAAAGTCAGCCAACGAGTGAAAAGAGTTTCTAACTCAAATGCATAATCCTGGAATTGCATTTCCACTGTAACGGCGGATGCTACGATGGGGTAGGTGCTTGTAGCATCGCCGCTCGCCTGGTGTAACTTGATCTTCTTACTATTACTTTGGGGTACTTTTTGTTTCAAACAAGCACAACAGCTACAGTCCCGGCATAGGGAATGGAGCTACACATGTCCTAAAATTGTAGGCTAACTGTAATAATAAGCGGTAACGCTGCCACCAAGGTGGGAAAATTAGGCTAGCTAAGCTAAGTTTAAGAGAATTGTCTTAATTTCTTACTTCTAGCGAACGATAGACGAGTAAACCAACTGGGTTTTAAACTCCTGGTTTTATTTTTGAACAAACATGTTAAAAATCAAAACGCACTTTACATTTACATTTGGCAAATTTACAACTGGATTAGTTTATAAATAACACGGGGAATTTACAATAAAATTCAACACTAGAACAAACACGATGTTCAGTTAAAACATTTTCAAATAGAAAAAGTAAGTTTGGTTAGGCACAAGGGGATTTCGCAAAAGAGCCCTCTAAATTACGAACAGCCTCGGCTGTCTAGTAATAGTAGACCTAAATGACAGTTATGTTTCAACCGTGAATTAACTAAGCATTAAACCTCCCAGAGTTGCTGTTGATAAGTCAACTCCTTAAATTATAGAGCCGCGGCTACTTATAAAGTGGACCCGAGCGTTTAATCAAAGCAACCTTCCACGAAGATCAAACCGTCCCTGTTTACATTAAACTGCGTTTAAAGAAACACGAAAAATAAAGCTGGTTTTTAGTAAGGGACCGTGAACCCTTAAATTATGGCTGCCAACGTCCGAAATGCCGTTTGGCTTGACACTCCATAAATTTACTTTCTAAAGCTACGAGGTTTAGTTAAAATTAAACTATAAATTTTGACGTAAAGTCCAAAAAATAAACTTTTAAAGTTAAACTAAGTACGATACGAACCACTACCTTTGCCCGGCATGGCAACAATCGGACCGCGGCATCTCCACTCCCGACCGGCGTAGCGACCTCTAGCTTTGAGAATCCTTGAGCTGTGCTAACGAGTGTCTCTGGGTTTGGGGTTATATACTCATTACCGGAAGTTGGCGCGGACGCCGAGGATAGCTTCGGAGGGGGGGTGCGGGGAAGAGAGTCGGACATCTGGAGGAGGAGAGACTGACCCAAATCGGCCGAGCTGTCACTACCGGAAGTTGGAGTAGCAGCGCGGACGACCGGGGTAGCTTGAGCGCTCTGACTGGCTGACGGAATTGAAGTAGTGTTTTGGTTGGCTGGATTCGAATTGACAAAGGGAATTGCCGACTTGAAAACTTAGAGGCTTGGCTTTGAATGTGCAAGTGAGTTTTCAACTCATAACAACGTGATTTTTAGGCCTATTAAAATAAACTACGACGTTAAGCATCGCAACCACTGAAGGAGGGGGGGGGGGAACGAAGTGTAATGCACAGAATAAACATTTGACTTTGGGAAACGGATTGCTATATACAAGGCATGTTTTTAACGAAGGATAGCTAGTTTGTTTACGTTTTTAGAGGTTCACTACGGTCGGAGTTTGGATGGAGATGCTATAAAAAATAAACATAAAATCATACACTGGGTCCATAGAAATAGACAAACATAAACATTGGAGCTCCGGTAGGGTTCATGGCAAGAAGTTAAGTTTACCAAAATGCATTAAGTGCACAAATCAAAAGATTAAATATTCCAGCTAGTTTTTAAAGGGCTAATTGCAGTTTAGGTTAGATTTTTAAACTGGTTTGAACATCGGACATTTTTCATAAATAAGCAAAGTCGTCACCTGTTAGAAATAAAAAATATCGTGTGTTGGCAACATCTAAAACACAACTAAGCTGAAAGTGTTTCGGCTTTATGCCTAAAGAAATATACATTATTTACATTTTTAAATTGTAATCGCCATACAGACGATGCTCTTCTGGTAGGTAAGAGTACTGCCCTCAGGTTTTTTCTTCGATGGTGTTGAGGTGTCCTCACCACGAGCGTCTGATACGAGACCGCGTTTACACGCCCCCACGCGGAGGACTCTATTTGGGGTTACTGTCGAACGCCAAATAAGTGCTACAACAGAAAAGGTCAGTGCACACAAGACATGCCAAAGAACAAGACTGCCAAGCCATGTAAATAAATTGCATAAATTAATGCACCAAGGAATACACCTTCTGAGGAATACACCTCCTGAGGAATACACCTCCCGTGAAATACATCACCACAAGTTATAAAAATTCACTGTTTACAAAAAATAAAAATTGCCATTTTATATTTTTGGGGGACTGACGTTTTTGTGGCTCAAGAAATTTTTGTAAATACAAATTACAAGTTTAAAGGGACACTAGTTGCAAAAATTAACTTAGTGCTGTCCGCGCTGCTTGTTGCAGGAAAGTCGTACAGGCCACAAAGAAAATTGGAGCAAACGAGAGTTTATATAAATAAAAACGCAAATTTTGACCATAAAGGGTCACAGTTTAAGGGTTTTTGTAGCTGTTAATTCAAATGAGATAATCGCAACATTGAATGCTCTAACCAGTCAGCCGTGCACAGAAAGTTATTTTTTTTATCTGGAAAAACCTCGAGAAAAACCCCTTGTAACGGCGGACGCTACGACGGCTTAGGTGCTTGTAACGCCCCCGGTTTCCCTGGTGTACGTGGAG
>JAHWFP010065671.1:0-20889 GCA_023313725.1 Lithobius niger
TCTTCTCGACTTCGCTCGTATCAACTCTGTGTGTGTGTGTGTATGTGCACTTGTATCGCAGTACTTATGAGGATGTGTGTGTGCCTTAGACCCTCGTTGTGAGGAGAATCTGACTTGTGAGGATAGCTCACAGCGTTTTCATTATTTTTTGAAAAATGACGTCATATTATAACTGTCCTGTCTTTTACACATTTTCACCTCACAACTCATTCCTGTACCTACTAGTGCGCTGTAACCTACATTGTGAGGAACCGTGTAGTGCCAGTTTTCGCCACTGCACGGCGGCATGTCGAATTCGAAAGTGAAACCATCTCCTCATAGTGTAATAGGATTTACGTATGTAACTGCAATACACACAGTTTTGAAAATTGTAAAAAACGGCCCAAATTGGGTCCAAGAAAAAAGTTTTTGGTCCTTCAAGTCCATATCTCCCCCTTCTAATTAAACATCACATTTGAACTTTGACTTTCTATATCTCAATGTATTATCTCTCTACCCACCCCATCCCCCTCCCACACCCTCCATCTTGCTGAAATCTTCAGGTATAAAAAGAGAGTTGGCAATCAGGAAAAGGAAGAAACGCCCTGCCCGCAATCCAGGCCACACCTGAGGAGCATCTCTTTTCAAAATTTAAAAATACTGGTTCAAATCTCGAATCCTCTTCCACCCCTCAGTCATCCATGCCTTCATACTCTTTCATAGCCACGACAATTTCTCAAGAATTTTAATCAAGAAAATATGCGTATAATATTCCGTAATCGGTTTTGCAAAGACTTCATCGGACGCGTAATTTAGAGTGAATCTAACCCCATTCGGAAATTTTATTTTCCTTATCAGTTGGCTGCTCTCCCTTTCTTTGATTTCCAAGCATTTTGATGCACGTTCCATGATGGTAACCCGGACAGAGGGGCTCATCTTCGTTTGCGCACCAAAACTGCCAAGAAACTAGTCACAACACTTGTATCCTCACATGGATGGTTTACAGCACATTGTAAAATAATCTAAATGCATTATTTTCAAGGAGTGTTAGACATACAAAACTGCCAAAAAGCATTCAAAAACATAAGTGAGCAATGTTTAGTTGAAATACAGTCACATCCTCACAACCAACAGTGAAAAACCTATTCCTCACAACGATGACAGTACAAGAAAGAGTGTATGTGTTTGTGTTTGGTGGAAACTGAGGAGAATAACCCCCTATACACACCCCTCAACCGAGGATCAGGACTAAACCTAGGAGCTCCTCAGTTCAGGATCCAATGAGAAAACAGCATATCGTGTCAAACGATGTTGTCAGAAAAACTCCCGAGCAAAACGGCGATCGCTCCTCAGTTTCCCTCAAAATAACCGGTTGGGTTTACACAGATGTGTATGGTTAGAGGTCCATTGCTCCTCGCTTCAGTAGTAAAAATAGGTGTGGTGGCACCACTGTTGGAACACTTAGCAGCAAATTTGTTGAGACAGTGGCTGCTCGCTTCAGGATGTAAAATGCATAGGTGTGTGAAAACGAATGGTTTAGTGCTTAGAATAAAGTTGTGATGATGTTTGTTCATGAAAGACGAAACATGTATAATGAAGAAAACCTGCTCTATTTTTAATTTTATGGAAACCCCCAATTGCAAACCTCATGGAAAACCCTCAGTGGGCTACTGTTAAGAGATTTAAGGTAGTGTCGTGAGGTTAAATGTGTGTAGTCACATCAATCCGTGACAATAAGATGTAATTTCGTCTATTAAGCCTACAATTTTTTTCTTGGAAGGGGTTTTCGTTACCAGAAACGCTACTTCTCTGGTAACGAATTTGAGAAGTCTATATTTTTTAAGGTTGTGTTTGTCCAAGTCTTATAAAAAAAAAACCTTCAGTACATACACTGTGTAAAACATACTCCTCACTTACCTTGAAAAACCGCAAGTTTTAAAAAATAACTCAACATTAATTTCAATGGCGCAGTCATGTGTAGGACAACTTTTAAGGAATAGTGACGCACCCTTTTTTCTGTTTTGATTATTCTGTGTCATTTTAAAGCCAGCTCCTAAGTTGCAGGCATTAGAGCAGGTCTCCTCCGTTTCCACCATTAACAAACCTGTCTGTCTTGACTTGGTTGATTTCTGGCATGTGTAACTTGGGCTAAACTAACAATAACCTAAGCAAAAGAAACCAACACTAATGGACAGTAAACAATCGAAAATAATGGTAACATTTGGTATCTGGGGACAAGCATTCAAAGGGGAAAAAACAACCACGCTGCGGATTGAACCCAGGATTTCTAGATAGGAAACCAGAAACCAGAGCCATCAGGAATAGATAGTCAATACTGGAAAATAGGGGTGATATTAGGGCATCTGGAGATTTAGCTTTGAAAGGGGAAAAAAAAACAGCCCCTCTAGGGATCGAACCCACTGAAAGCTAGCATGTTACTGCAGAACCAAACTGGATTCTGTATGAAAGTAACTCGTCTTAACATAAGCTACCCAGCATGGGGTTCGAACCCAGGACCACTGGACGGAAGACCACAGTCTTAGCCACCGGCCCAAGGGAATAGACTGTCAATGCAAGAAAATAAGGCTGTTATTTGATATTTGGAGATTTAGAATTAGCGGGAAAAAATACAGCTACTCCGGGGAACGAACCCAGGACCTCTGGAGGGAAGACCACAGTTTCAGCCACAAACCCAAGGGGGATAGATGGTCGGTACTTGGAAATAAGACCGTTGTTTTGTATTTGAAGTCTTAGAACTGATAGGGGAAAAATACGGCCGCTCTGGGGATCAAACCCACAAGATCAGGATTGAAGGAAAGAGCCTTAGCCACAAACCCAGGGGAACGAGACAGTAGACACTTGAAAAGAAATGTTTATTTATTTAGATACCAAGAATTGACAAGAAAAAATTAGCCACGCTGGGGATCGAACCCACCACCATTAGTACTGAAAGCTAGCTTGTTCCTGCAGAACCAAACTGGAATCTGTAGGAAAGGCTTGAAAGTAACTTGCCTTAACCATAATGGGCGTCCATTTTGTTCTTTTTCAGTAAGGAAAATGGCCGCAAGAATGGACTCTTCCAAATTGAATCGAGAGTTTTCATTGGTCAAAAATATGTCTCCTGTCCTGCCATTGGTCAGTTTCGATTGTGCATAAATTAGTCGCCATTTTGTTGCAACTTTTGACAATGTTTTAGTTTTTGAAATTTGGCTGTAATTCCAAGGGGTGGTGGGTAGTTAGGTTTTAAAGGGGAATTAATATGCCAGGGGTTTTTGAGCAAAATCACGTGACCAGTCAGTGTGTGCTTGGCTTTCAGGCTGAGAAGGTGTCTAGGGCAAGGGTGCCAGCAAGGAATCATTGGTCTAACATTGTGAAAAGGGTAATATTTTGGGTTAGTTTTGGGGAAAACCCCCTATGACCCACGGTAATATTTTGGGTTAGTTTTGGGGAAAACCCCCTATGACCCAGGGTAATATTTTGGGTTAGTTTTGGGGCAAATCCCCTATGACCCACAACTCCTGCCTCATTCAAAAATTGGTTCAAAAGTGGACCCACCATTGTCTGGGACATTTAGTTTCCCCTTCCGTCCTAAATGTGGCCCAAATTCAATGAAAATTAGCCAAAAACATTGTCTGGGGTGCCAATTTCCCCAGTTATTCCCTACATCATCTGCCCCCTAACTACCTCCTACAAACCCTTTACAGGGCCTTTTCTGGACCTCTTGAAATTATGAATGTGCCCCTCTCAAATTTGGGGGTACTACTGTCATTTCTTGATGCTTGAAAAAAATTGGCGGTAAGCAGACTTGAACCAGCAATCCCAGGGTTGTAGGCCAGAAACCTACCACTGAGCCATTCTGACATGCCAGTCATCCTATTAATGACACCTTAAGTACGGTCATTCTCAAAGGCATGACAAAAAAAATTGGATAAAGGAAGACTTGAACCAGCAACATTTGCTTTGAAGCCAGTAAGTCTACCTGTTACTAGGAATGGTTTTCCTGTTTTTGTGTTCTTCAGACTGTGTTTATCTCAGTGGGCATCCACATTGGTACTCGTCTTTCTTTAATATTATATTTTATAATATATTTTTATGCATGCTTATTAAACTAACAATTAGCCTTCAAGCCTTTAAGACTTTTTCTTTAGGCCCTTGAAAAAAAAGGAGTTAGATTATAATAAAAATTCATTGGCCTGTAGGTAGGTCATGACAATGGACGAAGGGACTTGTGGCTCTCTTCATTTGTCACTCATTATGCTAAATTTCGACCACAAACACACAATTCCTAAGCAAGCCATCTTTCTAAACTGATTTCCTAAGTATCTGTGAGAAAGTATGAATAAATATTCTTGACTTATCAATGAAAACAGCTCTCTGCAATGCAACCACGTGGGAACCACGTTTCCCTCCGAATAAATTGCATGCTTTTACTAGCAACTCAGAGATGGGTCTTGTTGTGTCTGAGCGTGGTGCAGTGGGTATGATGGTGGCCTATGGTATGGTAGGTGCCCAGTTCGAATCCCGTAACTTTCCTATTTTTCTTTCTTTCTTTAAGCTATCGTTAATTTTATTTAAACATATTTTTAGGTCACCAACTGCTGGTTTCTTAACAAATTAGATTTTTTTTGTCAAGAAACAACAGTTCAGCCTTAACTTCTTTGAAGTAAGTTAAAAAGCAATCTGTCGTTTGGAATATTTAAGTTTTGAGATTTTTAATTTTGTGCCAGTCACTTGAAAAAAAAAACATGTCTGTGCAGGGTCATATCATACCCACCTGCTAAATTTCTACATGCTAGGTTGAATAGTTGCTCTGTAATCTAGTTCTGTAGCAACTCATACCACATTCACATACTAATTAGCATGTGAATGTGATATGAGTTGCTACAGAACAAGATTACAGATAAACTATTCAACCTAGCATGTTGAAATTTGGCAGGTGGGAATGAAATGACACTGTGCAGACGTGTTTTTTTTTCAAGTGACTGGCACAAATACAAGCTTCAAAATAAAAAAAATGTCAAATTCACTAATAAAATGGTAAAAGAATTCCTGGTAATGCACCAAGCCATTACATCCAGACATGTTAACGAGTGTGGTAATGCTATTAAAGAAAGGGAAAGTACTCTTTTCGCTGTAACTTTGAGTAACCTTGACGGATTTCAACCTTCAAATACACTATCTGAATCGCCATTTCGTGATCTTTCCAACCGTCATTATTTCAAGACGATCGGCTGAACCGTGTCTTCTCGACTTCGCTCGTATCAACTCTGTGTGTGTGTGTGTATGTGTGTGTGTGTGTGTGTGTGTGTGTGTGTGTGGTTTCAACTTGAGAATATAATTTAAGGCCCTGATCATTAAATTTTCAATAGTTGGTTAAGCATGCTTGGAAGCTAACGAAGTTTTCGTTTCTCCCCCCCCCCCCCCATTGTGCAGAAGCACGTGTTTTGGCCCATTTTAATTGGTATTTGTTGCCTATACCGTAACCGAGAACATTATCATGTACCTTTTGTTCGTTGAAAACAAATTTCACTGCGTGTTGACGAAAAATCCAGAGTTCTTAATGGAATTTAGATAGACAGTGTTTTTGCGCTAATAGCATTTTTAATTGGCCGCAGAACGTTGTGCTGGTTAGAAAAATAAAAGCTTTTGCCTGCTGTTTTGGTCCCTCGTGTGTGTGTTGATAATTACACAAATTTGTTGAAAGTTTTAATTTAATTTGAAAGGTTGGAATTTTGAGTTCTTGAAGTCATTAGTGCAGTTTTTTTTTATGAGAAGAATTTTTTTTACGTCTCGTAACATCAGGAGCAGGGATCGCAGCGGATTTTAAGATTAAAAAACAACAACAACTAGGAAATACGGAGTTTTAACATCAAAACTAAGGAAAAATAAGTATTAAAGGTGCATGCATCCATGTTGGCTTTCCTGTATGGCTCAGTTTTGCGACATTGGGTCAAACGTATGCAAATGGGTTTCCAACACAGTCATTTTCTTGTTTTTTCGTCGTGCGAGATGATTTTGCGACATTAACTCTAATCTTTGTAAATGTTGCAAACGCTATTCTGAACGGGTCGCACGACATACCGGAAGGATTTATGTCCCTTTAAAAAATTCTTCCAAAAAAGAGCTGGAGTTTCTTTTACATGTATTAGTTACGTATCTTTTGGTTGTATCTTTTCCTTTAGAGATTACATTTTTTTAAGGCTACATCCATATTTTATGCGCTTAAGCTTTTTTTAATACTAATGTCCGTTATTTTTTTTCTTGGGGTTATTTCAGATGACAAAATTATCCCAACAAGAACAACATAAGAATAATGCAGCCACATTAAAATAGCGTTCAAAAGACCCTGGTCCTTGTAAATACTTAAACTTTAAGCTATCAAAATTGAAAATCGGTTAATTGGGCTAGCTCTATAAATGACAGCAAAATTTCCCCATATGAACAATAAAGCCATTGTAGTCACATTAAAATATTGTGAAAAAGGCCCTGGTTATTATTAATAGCTGCAACGGGCGACTACTTATTTTTCTTATTCAGGGTCGACTGCAGGTTTTTTTTTTTTTGGGGGGGGGGGAGGGAGGCACGTAGCACCCCCAACCAATAGTCTGAGTTGAAAAAATGGACCTCAGTAGGAAAATCGTGCGGTAGGACGAAACTTATCTATTACGAGAAAACAGCAAATAAAGCACATTTAAAAATTCCTTAAATGTTTCGGTAAAAATATGGTTCCAGTTTTCGATATTTCAGCCTCACATCCTCCCCGTCTCCTTCAGTATTTTATCTTCGATGCGACCCTGGTCTTCTACTGTCGCCCCATGTGAATGGAGCTATATTCGCTTTAAAACGTCACGTGGTTGCTGCCCCTCAAAGCTGTTTTCCCTGCTAAACACTCCACGTCAACGATGCTAACGCAGGACAAATGAAAATTTTCCCGTCAAACCAATCCGATTTGTTTTTATAAAAAAAATGTTTTAATAACAATAATGGCTTTCTCCAACCGTGCAATAAACATTGCCAGGAGACTGATACCTGCACTGTATGTTTTCACCAAAGCGCCTTCCCCCCCCCCCCACCCGCCCAGCAATACTTCAAGCATAAATCAAAACGAATATGAGTTTGAACAAACAACAGTGCATGTGGGCTCAGTCAGCCATAAAATTCACTGTTTTTTATTAACTCTCACAAAACTCAAAGCAAGTTATAACCCAAACCATTTTTGAAATCAATGTGTTTTTTTTTTTTTAATAATTATTCAGTTCGTTGTAGAGTTTCTGGAAGCAACTCAAATAAAAAAAAATTATTCAAAGAAAAATTTAAAAAAAATGTACCCGGCTCGTGCTCGAATCATTTCTAAGTGTTTCGGCTCACCACTTGGGAAATATTTTCAAAATCGGCATGCCGAAAATTCAGGTCGAGTTGTTCTTAAATTGAAAACCTCAAAGCATAAACACATGACGGTTGTGGATGACGGAGTTGGGGGGAGGGAGGGGGTTGAGGGCTAAGAATGGAGTGACGGAGTGGTACTAAACTGTCGTGCACTGCCAACCAATTCTTGAATTTTTGGCTTCAAGTTGTGTTTCTTTTATTTGCAGTGCCGTAAAATAAAAGGCTGGGATTTGAGGGGGAGGGGAGGGGGTTGATAATGGCAAGGGGATGTAGTTGCTCCCGATCCAAACCATTAGAGGAGCCAGAGTATTGCGCCACTATTAAGACACAAGCTAGTGCGTCACCCGCCAAGATTCAATAACATTAACGCCCGTCCTATCCTGGATAAAATATAAATGAGCAGCAGCAACCACTAGAAACGTGTATCTTGGCAGCTTGGCTGTTTCCAAGCATCTGAGGAAAAACAGGAGAGGCTGAACTTTCACTTGAAAGGGGGACTTTGGTCGTCTGACAACGTAATAGTCACTACTAGAAACACAGCTTAAATTTTTCTTGTTGAAAAAACGTGTAAATAACATTGACATTTGCCTAATTACTAGCACCTAGCTAATTTCACGAAAATAAATTCTTCCATGCGGTGGACAAAGCTGAAAATGTTGCAGGTAGCTATAATTTAACCGTGGAACGTGCCTTTTGCTGGTTTGGGGGGTCAGGGGAAGGGTAAATTTAAAATGACCAATCAAGCTCAGGGAGAGTTACATCGTTTTGTTGAGGCATTTTGGTGCCAGTACTGCTATTAAAAGGCGTTCCTAAAAGTGAAATTAATTTTCCGGTACTTTAGCAAAACTCGCTGGTAAAGCATCAGAATCGTCGGCTCTTCGTGGTGGTTTTTGCGCTGAAAACTGCTCAGCAACGCCCTGACAACGCAGGCAAGCTGGGCTGAACATACACATGCATACGGACACGTTAAAACATCGAGCCCCTTCCTAAATGACTGGTGCATACTTCGTATTTGATTAGGGGCGCTAGTTTTGGCACGAAATTCCGATAAACAATTCTTTGCACGGGAAAATGGCCCATATATTTTTGTCATGGGCGAGTGGAAGGAAGAGTGTGGGGAGGTGAGGCAACCAAATTTGCTTTAGGGCGCATTTATACAACGCCTCGCCTTTGCATGCTCGCAGCTAGAATTAAATCGCAATGGCAAAAATGTCGTTGCCATGGTAATAATGATACCTGGAATAGCTACGTCCGACACCGTTTGAGTAAATGCTTGCATTCTTGTAATCCGTGGCAATAAGATAAATAATTCCTCCTGACGAAACAGTTTCCCAGTCGCTTTTGATCTCACATTATTGACTGTTTTCGTTTCGAGCCGGCAGAGTTAAAACCGCCGCTATGCGTTTGAATTTCAGATGATATCTAGGTTCTAGCCGCGATAATACAGGGGCGAGTCTAGCATCCGGGGACTGTAGTGTGTAGGACGGAACCAAAAAATGAGAATGCGTGTAACGTGACTCGAGTCCAAGTCTTCCGATCACGTTCGACTGATTACGTGTCGTGGTAGCGCAGAGATAAACGCGTCAATCCAGATTCGATTCGAAGTGGATGATCCGGGCTTGATTGTCGGCCACGTAGGTTAATCCACATAATGATACCGTTGAAATCAAGACCATTACTACTATTTTTAAGTAAGAATCTAACCATAGCCTTGCAAAGTGGTTGGCCACAATACGGCCTCTGTAAATGAAAACAAAACACTGATGAAGCATTGTCGGCAATTTTCTTTTTGTCTCTTCCAGACAATAAAATGACAAAAAAAACAACATAATTTGACGCCACATTGACGCTCAAAAGATAGACCTGACGACACCAATTTTTTAAACGGTGCAGCCAACAGTCCATGCTTAGAACGGACTTCAACAAGGAAGTAACATTGTTAGCCAGCGAAAAATAATTTCATGCCACAGGATGCGCTGACTGAGTGAACAAGCTTGATTCGGTGAAACATGGACTTGCACATGAGCAACCAAACCGCATCAGTGTTGCACCGTGCGGTGCATTCAACACAACCAGCGCGTAGAACGGATTTCTTTGAGGAAGTAAAATTATGCCATCTTTATGTAAGTGGAGGAGCGGTCATAGCGATAAAGGCGCTATGTCAGTGATCTGGGGACGAATTAGGTTACCAATTTAATCCGGGTCATGCCACTCCGACGAAACGTAAGTGCAGAAGGTAGCTTATTGTACTACGTTATTACTAGTGTATGATTTTCGCTGTTTGGCTTATACTCTTTCCTTTAAGTAACAAATTGATTTACGCAACAATGTTTCAGCGCGCAGATTTTTAAAATGATGTATCCTGTGATATGAGTCACGCTGATTGAGTGAGCGAAGCGACCGAAAATCAGCGCTTGTTAGCCAGTTTGCGTTAAAATTTGATTGAATAAAACTTGATTCGGTGAAACATGGACACGCTCATGAGTAACCAAACCGTACCAAGGTTTCAAACGTAGCATCCATTACCAGCCGTGCGTTGCACGGGATGCTAGTGAAACGTTATTTTTTTACGTCTGGACAGCTGCACATTGATGTCCCCGCATTCTACGACGGGAAGAGGAAGACAAGCCAATCAGCGAAAATCGTTCACTAGAAATAACGTACAGTACGCCATCTTCATGTCCTTACATTTCATCGGAGTGGAGAAGTGGAGAATTGGGTACATCGATAAAGACACTATGTCAGGGATCTGGGGAAGGACTCGGTTGCGAATTCGAATCCAGGTCACTTCACTCCGACGAAGCGTAAGTGCATAAAGGTGACTTACTGCAATACGTTATTTCCTGTGTGTATTATTTTCGCGTTCGGGCTTGTTTTCGTCTTTTACCTTTACATAATTTACAGATATTTGTATTGATTTAGGTGGATGTTGCAAAGCAAGTATGTTATTCACTTGACTTATTCACATTTCAAGGAACTGACCGAATTCACGTCGATATCAGTGTTCGTTCGGGATAGGTAATTTAAACAATATCAATATTTATTTGCATTTTCGCCAACTTGAACGGGCTACACTTCATTCGATGATATTTGGATGAGCGGAGTGACAACCTTTTGGCATACCAGCGAAAAATAAAGTGCCACCCCACACCCTCCACCCCGAGTAACTCCAAAGCCATACGAGTGATAATTGGTTAAACGGGAGGTGGTTTTTAAGGAATTGTAAATTTGTTAGTTTTAAAGAAAAATTCTAAAATACTGAGAGAATAAAATTAATCATGCTGACTGTTGGGAGTATGAAGCAAAATTCTTTATTTTAATAGACGACGGGGAAAATATATTTTGTGGATCAGAGATTTAATTTACCTGTGTAACGTGAAACGTTCTAAAACTCACAAAAGAGCTGAACGCTGCAGTGACCGGCAGTAGCTAACTACTACTAGTTAAACTATTTTCAAATTTAAGCGGTTACTACTACTGTACCAAAATTGTAGATGATAACTCCTAGTTAAACTGTTTTTCTTTTTGTAATCGTAAACTACTTGTCATTGTATTACTTTTTTTTTATTTTCTTAGGCTGACAGGAAACTTGTATAAAATATTATATCCTATAAAAAAAATGCCCTTTAATTTATTATTTTCAAAACGATAAATTAAAGTGGCTTTTAAACTTTTATTGGGAAAGGTGTTCAACTTGTGGGAGAAGCAGCACCCTGGATCATCCCATCCATTATTGTAACTGAGAAGAGCGCTTGAACCATCGTTGATCCAGCTCTATCTACCAGTCAGCACGGTCGCGCTACCGCACTCGCTGCGGCTAAACATATAACATCAGAAACCGCAAGTAAGCAAAAATTCCTTCCAATTAGAAATGCATCTTTAACTTCCCCAATGTTAATTTTTAAAGAATAATTTAATTCTGCGAAACGGGAATCTGCAAAACGGGAAATCATCGTCAGCACACTGCCACAACGTAGAAGCGGATGACGTTGACCTTGACCTTGACAGTTCGTGGTTTAAGACTTCCGCATGATTAAGGCTTCCGTATGTAACTATATGCCTATTTCATACAGTACGCACGTGGAGCAGGTGCAGGTTGAACTAGATAATTTACGTTCGGGGCTCTTTAAAATAGTGTTACTGTAGGTGTTTTGGTTATTAACCAGTTTTTTTTATTTGACCACTTTTTTAACTACTTTATTGTTTACACCCATCTTATTGGGAAAAAAAGTAGTTAAAAAGTAATTATAACTATAAACGGTTATTAAACTTTAAAAGAACTGGGTGGGGTAGTTGCATTTATAGTTTAATTTAAAAGTAGTCAGTAGTTGTAACTATTTTTTGTCACTGTAGTTAGCAACTGTAATTTGATAATTACTTTTTCAGTTGTTGTCGCCTATCACTGCAACGCTGTCTCCATAGATCACCAAACCTGTTTTTAAATGCTCGATTAAATTCCCGATCCCTCAACGTGACGTCGTAGCGAAAGCATCGGACTCATTTTCCGCTGAATCCGTCGACTGAAGCTGGCAGACCGGCAGTTTTTTCTCGCTAGAATGATTTATGAAAAACAAACACCGAACGGCGGAAAGTGTCGCCGCACAGGCGTCACCACTAACCTAACAGAAGGTAACACTCGTCTGTAAATAATAAATGTCTTTATCAAACATGCTAAATCTACCAATGTGTCTTTTATCCACAATGTAAAATTGTCCGTTCACAATGTAGAACTGGCTAATCCAAAGTATATTTTTAATTTTAAGTATAGAAAAAGTTAGACGATTCGTCTGATTTTGCATGGTGACAGTAATTTCTTCTGGCATCCTAAATCCCAGGATACGATAGATTTTGCATGTTTGGTTCCAGGGCCGCAATTGGGGGAGGGGGGGGCCCTGATAATGACGCATGGGCAGCAAGGTCGTTAGTGCCAACCTCAGTCACAGTGCAGTGGCCCGAGTTGCCACTGCGCCACACATTACACAGATGTTAAACAAACCCCCAAATCTAGATCTTATCGTGTAGGTTGCGCTACATTTTTTTTTGTTTGGGTCTCCTTAAAACAGTGTTACTATAAGTTGGTGTTTTGGTTATTAAACTGGTTTTTTAACTAGACTACTTTTAACTACTTTATTTTTTACACCCATCTTATTTTAAAAAATGGCTAAAAAGTAGTTATAACTACTAACTACCGCAAAAGGACTATCACTAGTAGTTGCTAATATATTTTTTTAATTTCGATCTTATCGCAGTTATGGGGGGGGGGGGGGGAGGGTCCCCTAAACAGACTTTTGGGTCCTCCGAACAGTAGGGTCATCACAATACGAAATACGGAAATACGAAATGAACGTGGGATGAAGATTTAAAAAAAAACTCCACCGATTTTTTTTTGAAAGGGGGCCCCATTTTTATAGGGTCCCACAGGCTCTCGGAAATTTATTTGTGGCTCTGGGAATTTTTTAATCGGTATTTAACTTAAAACAACATAGCAACCTCCTAAACAACACAGTGATCGATGAGCATTATAACAGTGAGCCTACGCTCTTAAAGCACTTCTTTCGTAACTTTGGCCACCGTTTTCCCCATCCATGCATCCAGCAAGTACGTTTAAAACAGGACTGTGACGCGTGACGTCAATTTGACGTAATCAATTGCTGAGCGGTTCGATGCGTTCAAGAACGTGCTCATACTTTCGCTCAGTTCGCAGGAGAATTACAACGTGGACGACCATCTGTAAGGTGCTGACAATTGACGTTTTGCAGACGCAAAGGGTAACATTTTGTAAGTCTGCACGCCTCCACTGGCTGTGGGCGTCTACCATCATCAATCAAATCATATTGCCAGGGATGGTAATAGAAGCCAGCCCAGCTCTGCTCAATGAGATTTACTTCCACGATTTTTTTATCTTGTATTCTCACAACGCAATAGGGCAGTGATAAGACGTAGTATTACTGTATATAACTCTATGCTGGATCCTTAATGGGTTAGCTGCAAGGGGCACTGCAGAGAGAAACAGAAGGGCGTCATACTGAAGCCGATGCTGTGAAGAGTGATTTCTTAGACCTAAAACGCGCGATTTTTGTTGTTGGAGAAAGCAACGTTATTTTAAGCCTAAGAAATCCGCTCTTCCGTTGTTTTTCCCTCCATTTTTATGTAGTGCACCTTGTAGTTATGCCCTCCAAAACCCGTACTGGTGCCAATATGGCGGCAAATGTCACTGCTCTATAGTCTTTAACGCTGACTGTATTCTTGGTTAAACTTCTGTCTTGTGATTTGTTATAGGTCTCTTGTTTGTTCAAATAACACTTTCTCCCAACATACAGGATTAGTTTCTCCGCAAATGAGTGCAACGAAATTTTCCTACTGCCACAATACTGTTACAGGGATGTAGGTGTAAGTCAGGGTGGAAGGTGCAGATGGGATTGATTGGATGCTGGATGGCTAAGTGACAGATGTAAATAACAGTGAAACAAGAGTTCGCCATTCGATGTTGAATGGTTCAGTATAAATAGGTGTTAGGGCTCGCTTGTTTTGACATAGCCCTCCCTCTAATTATTAATAAGATGGCGATGATTAATGCGAATAGTTTAGACGTATTGGTCAAATTTAACATAAAAAATTGGCTTAAATAGCATTTTGGCCAATTTTGGCTCCTAACTGTAACATGCAGGTTGCAAAGATTTCAAACACACAACAAATTTCTTGCAATGGCTACCTTTCGTGGTCCTTAAGCACATCAAATGAGACAAAAGTTAAAAATAAATTTTACACCAGGCCAATAATGTGGTGCCCCCCCCCCCCCCCCCATTTTCGGCATTCCGTCTTGTTAAACAAAGTAAATTCGAACGCAGTTGGCACCGGAATACATCACCTCAGTGATGAAAGGTTTCGTATGTGATAGCCTGAGTTTGAAGATTGGGATGAGCTATGGTCGCGCCACCATCCTTTTTGTATGCAAAGGATTGGAGCCCGTAAGTAATTGAAGTCACGTACATTTTCCCATTTTTGGCTCCCTTCCCTATCACACTTTGTCACAATCTCTGCAACCCCGCTCCCCCCACAGAAAATGATGTCACAAACGTCAAATTCCTTCCCCTTCTTTACCGACGAAGAGGATAACAATTCAGGAAAATACGGCAAACATTTTTCGTTAAATACATGAAACTATGCGAATTTATCCTAATTTCTGATGACTTTTTTTGCTCTTTATCCCGTCGTTTTGATAGTTATTCCAATACACGTGTAACTTCTGAAATTTACTGACCCCCGCCTCCCCACTTGTTCGAAACTGTAGTATACAGGGTGGGGTAGAAAGGACTGAACACCCTTGGCAATCAAAGATAGTTAATGTTAGGATAATGAAACTTTGCATGTTAAGTAGGCGAACGGGGAGCCAACTAACCATGAATCGATCACTGACCTTGACGCATATTTTCAAGGTCATCGTGATGCTAGCTTTTTAACTATGCTTCGTAGAACCCCAGTGTACATTAGAAACTTGTAGATAATGTCAAGGCATGGCCAATGCAAAAAACAGAACGAAATTCGGTACGTTAGTTTAGGAGTTACGGGCATTACAAGAATCATTCTGTTGTGCTGGCCGAGTGGCTTTCCTGCCAAACAGTTCTGTCAGGCTCTTTCGTACACCATGCATTGTATTGGTAGGTAATGGTGTTGGCAGCATACGCAAATTGGCATAATTCATTAACCGTGATCAGCTCTGAAACAAAATCAGAAATGTTAACCTGAGGGAGGAACAATATTAGTTTCATTTCTAGACGACCACGGTGACTAAACTATGCCAACTTGCATAAGATGCTGTAGTTTGCAGCACCATTCTGTTTACACGTGTAATGTAGCAGGTTGTGTTGAGCTAGTGTCGAGTCATCAGTGTGTCAGTTGCTGTTTGTTTCCAAGCATGCTTCATGTACTTTGAGGACCACTGGACTTAATTTTACACTCACTGTTTGGCAGGAATGCCACTCGGTCAGCGCAACAAAATGATGCTTGCAATTTTCGTAACTCCTAAACTAGCGTACCGAATTTCGTTCTGTTTTTTGCAATGGCCATGCCTTGCCAATATCTACAAGTTTCTAATTTAAACTGGAATTCTACGAAGCATAGTTAAAAAGTTAGCATCACGATGACCTTGAAAATATGCGTCAAGGTCAGTGATCGATGTATGGTTAGTTAGCTTCCCCGTTCACCTACATACCATGCAAAGTGTCATTAACCTAACATTAACCATCTTTGATTGCCAAGGGTGTTCCGTCCTTTCTTCCCAACCCTGTATAGCTACAGTGAATCCACCATTCTTGCGTGACGTCATATCTACGGTCCCACAGGTCCGTAAGCCACGAAGGACGGAAAAAAGTCGCGTGTAGAACTGGTGGTGCCCTATTGTAGAAATGCGTGCGATTATTTAGATCGAAAAAAAAAAAGCCAGACGCACGATGAAGAAAAACACAACTTATATTTCGGCATCAATCTACGACGCCGTCTTCAAAGTACAAACAACTACACGTCTTTCATTTAAGTACATCAATGCATCGCATATTCGTTAAATTTCGTATCTGAAATAACAGTAAGATCAAGAGTGTTTAACAATTGACGCTATCAGTGAAAATGGTGGCCCATAACGTACAGAGGGGTTCTACACAAGAAGGAGTGACAGCCAGTATCATGCACAATTTAAAAGACACCCAAGCTATGAAAGAACTCCCCCAAAAAGGGCTCTAGCTAGCTGAGGAAGGGGTAGGGAAGGCAAGTACCCTTCTAAACAGGGGAGGAAAATAGTGCACCACAATCCCCCCCCCCCTGTTTAGAAGGGTTACTTGCCTTCCCTGCCCTTTCCTCAGCTAGATAGAGTCCTCTGAGATACCACGCGTAAAACAACGATTTGCTAAGTCATATTTGTTGGTAAAAAAAACATTCGTAAAGCAAACAGTTTAAAGAAATGCAAATACCACACAAACAATGCCAACACCTAACGCCTTAAACGGAACATAAAAACGGGAACATTTATTACCACCCGGGCGACGCCGGGTTCACTGCATCAGTTCGTAATACTGAAAAGTGGCCTTACCGAGCATCTTGACGACGGCTTTACGGGAGCTGCTGGCTTGCGGTCTTGTTGGTGGCCTTTCGTGCTGAGGGGCCCCGTTGGTGCCCGTTATACTAGTTTCCTCCTTGGGCAGCGGTTTTATGACACGCTCCTTTGTCTCCTTCTTAACACTATCCCTTAGTTTCATACCGATCAGAATGTACAAGGCCGTAATCAGCGACATTGGCAGACAGAAGAAGAGAAAACTCGACAGCTCGAACGCGTGGGGCAAGGGGTTCTTGACGTTGCAGTCAGCCGACATTGGGTCCTCGTCAAGACCGTACACAATTCCAAACTGAATGGCCAAGGGTACAGCACAAACACAAGCCACCACCCAGATAGCAATGATGAACTTAACGGCACGTGAAAGTTTGCTCATTGTGTGAGATCTGAGTGGATGGCAGATCGCGAGGTACCGCTCGATCGTGAAAGCCGTGATCAGAAGCACGGAGGCGTTGGTGGAAGTTTCGGCGGCCAGCCCTCGAAACACGCAGAAGGCCTCGCCGAAGATGTACGGAGACGGGGACCAGAGCAGGTAGATCTCCTGAGGCAGGCCTAACACCAACAACAACAAGTCCGACACGGCAAGACTGAACAAGTAGTAGTTCGTGGCAGTGTGCATGTATTTGTTACGGGCGATCACGATACACGTGCAGATATTGCCGACGATACCGGTAACAAAAATAACGGCGTATATGAGCGTCATAGGCACTGCCGCTGCAAGGGAGATCTCGTGGCTAACCACCGGAGCGTAGACATGGCCACCTGACTCGTCCGAGTCCCAGTAGTGAGGAGAGGTATTCGCCGACGGGGGGTTGTGATTAACGGGTAAATGCTCCATTTTGAAAGGCAAAATCGTATCCAAGAACGAAGATTTCAAGATCAGGATGCCACGGAATCCATGATTTAAGTGTGTTTTCACTCGATGTTGTTCTCTGCCAGCCGCTGGAGACGTTTACTTCAAGTTCTTAAGTTATTGTCGAGTACCCTCGCCAACTCGAGTGCTTCTCTCCGTCTATTTTGAGCGTAGATTTGTAGCGTCCCTAAGCAGTTCATCGCGTATCTCGCGCTGACGAGCTGTTTATACCCTACTTCAAAACAAGGCGATTGGCCACAAAATTTATTTATATTTTTCGGCCTAATAATAGAATTAATTATCTTTATTTAAATTTGCTGTTTTTGGTTCGAAATTATATTTAAAAAGACTCTGTTGGATTTTAGACAGCCATGTTGCTGCTTGGCGAGTCAGAATATGCGAAAATTACTGGCAATTTAATAAATACAAAAATGGCTTGCTGCCAAATTTAAATTGTATCAAACATTTTATTCAGAAGTAACGTTATACTCCTGAAGGGCTAATAATTACTGCGGAATTGTGTGGTAGCTTTTAAGATGCACTACTTCACGGCTAACTAATAAACGAAACTTTGTATCTTTAGGTTTGGCAGTGCAGTTTTTGTTTTTACTATTTTTAGCAATTTAACTAAATCTTCAAAACTGGCCTTCAACCAAGTTTAAACTACACTCAAAACATTAAAAATAACGGTGTTTAAAGAGTTATAAATACTCACTGCGAATTTGCGTGCACCTAAAAACCGAGTTACATCACTTAACTCGACTTCAAACAATAACTGAAACTTAATTTCCTTAATTTGTTACGGCGAGCAAGTACCAAGCATTACGTAGCACGTAATCACGATTAATCCGTGTTCAAACGGCGAACTCTTAATCACAAAGTTGGAAAGGTCAGACGAACAACATTACGAAAGTTGCCATTACACACACGCAACGCACAACGAACAATTTGTGGGAAAAACGCAGATTAAAACTGCATGTTTAAGTATATTATCCACGTTCAAGTACAACACGCACAATTCGAAATTTAACTTTAGTCGCTATCCGGGAAAAGGGGGTATATCCACAGGGAACTGACGCACAACAAGCACACCTTAGGCGCCGAAATTTATCCAGACCCGCAAAAAGTTTTTTCTCGGATGTAATACATCGGAAGAACGTAATTCCTACACTTTTCCGCTATTTTTCACCTCTAATAATATTAACGTAATATCCAGCCTCGCCGTAGTCGGTGTCTTTAGCACTGTAAAAGACTTTTTGGGGAACGTATGGCGCAGCCTCGAATACACAGTCCTTTCTCGATTTGACTCTATCCCATTCTGACGAGGCTCAGCTGGTCGGCCGCTCCTGCCTCTTCTCCGGGCGCGCGTCGTTGTCAAGGCGACAGAGAAAAGCGCGCGGAGGCTGCGCGAAATTTCTTCAATCTCCGTCAGGTGGCATACCATACCATACCCTATACAACGGGCCGACTACAAAGCAGATGCAACTTTAATTTTTCTAAAGCTATTTTTAAAGTCGTGCCGCGTGATCTTAACAAGCGAAAAAACAAATTATATATAAAAAAAAAAAAAGAAACGGAATAAAAAAATAAAAAAAAAATCCACGCTTCGTTCGCGCCTGCTGCGTGAAAAAAAGTCGGTCAAAAAAAATAAACACAACAAACTTTTCTCCTCGGTAGGCTGCAGAACGACGCTTGTATAACAGCGGACTTTACGAAGAAAAGCGCAAGCCAGGATTGTAAACTTACAAGATCCGATGTTTGTGGAGGTTGTAAAGCAAGCTGGTTTCTGTGCTGCCGTGATATTAAAGTAAGGGAGTACGCAGCATTAAGATGTTGATTAAAAAGATGAAATGAAAAGTGAAATGCGATGGCGATAAAATGGAAGCAGAGGAGGGTGGTTGGGTGGGGGGGGGGGGGGGGGATCAAAAGCGGAAAAAAAAATCTGCAGGGCGCTCGGCGTTTAAGTTTGTATTTTCCCAGAAAATGGAGACCCCATTTTCCTCTGTGTATTTTTTTCATGAACACTTTCGTGTTTTGTTTCAGCTTTCGTGCTTGCAGTTGTTAAAGGGACATAAATCCTTCCGGTATGTCGTGCGACCCGTTGAGAATAGCGTTTGCAACATTTGCACAATTTATGTAGAGTTGATGTCGTAAAATCATCTCGCACGAAAGAAAAAACAAGAAAAATGACCGTGTTGGCAACATTAACATACGTTTGTACTAATGTCGCAAAACTGAGTCACAAGGAAAGCCACTAGGGAAGCATGTACCTTTAAAGGCACATTCATCCCTTTTGGCTTTCCTGTATGACTCGGTTTTGCGACATTAGTTCAAACTTATGTAAATGTTGCCAACACATTCATTTTCTTGTTTTTTTTTCTTTCGTGCCAGATGATTTTGCGACATTAACTCTAACCTTTGTAAATGTTGCAAACGCTATTCTCAACGGGTCGCACGACATACCGGAAGGATTTAGGTCCCTTTAAATGAGTAGTAATAGAGCAGAGGCAATAACGCCATTTCGGCCATCTGGAGCCCGTCCTTTAGCTAGCTTCAAGGGGCAATGGATGAAAAGTGAAGTCAAACCAGTGGAGTCGTCTTTAGTTAAGCCGATGCTGAGAGAGCGGCTTTCTAAAAGTCGCGATATGGGCTCATAGTCTGCATTTGAAACTGGGAGGGATAACGGAGGAGAAGCATCATTTTTGTGACATTTGGGACCATCACTTTCGTTTTATTTTTTTTGGGGGGGGGGGGTTTAATATTCTGAGATCTTTCCCATAATTCAGTACAACACGCCTGCGCAGTTGTGGTTGAGAAAGTCCTATTTCCGGGATGTCCGATTGTTCTGACTTTACGCGCCGGCGCAGGGAGAGTTGGAGTGCCGTTCGTATTTAATCTGTAATTGCCAGTTTAATTTAATTTAAGCAATGCCAGTGCTCCTCGTACTAACACCTTCTCCAAATTTTTTTTTCTCTTCTACCAATTTTAATTTCTTCTAAGTTAGTTCAATTTCATTGTATGTTGCGTTTATATTTGCGCTAATTAATAATATATTGGCTGCGTTGTCCTTAAAATGAACTTACGAAGTTCCAGAAAATAGCCAAATACAAATGTTAACATATTAAAATTTTGTGGTATTAAATGCGATAAAAATTTAAATCGATGACGTGCAAACATAGCAGCAACAACAAGGCCACACAGGTGACGAGGCTAGCAACTGGTGCGAGGCTAGCTGCAAGGTTCACTGGATACAAATCTCTTACAATGCGAAACATACAGGGTGATCCAACTAAAGTGTTACGAGCCAATATCCTTTGAATGGCTAATAAGAGGATAATAATGATAGAAATGCAATGATGGTGTGATGGGGGACGCTTACACGAGAAAAAAAGGGATGACCTTGAATTAATATTTCAAGGTCATCCTCGTGCAATCTTCCAAACGAGATACGATACGGCAGAAAGGTAAATTAGAAAGTTGAACGCCAAGGACACAATATGACAAAAAAAAAAGGATTCAAAATCGGATAATAAATAGTGTCGATGATGTTTAAAAGCTAACTTTGAAC
>JAHWFP010065672.1:6150-55272 GCA_023313725.1 Lithobius niger
AAGTGCTAAAAAAAATACCTTCGTGTTTTCGTCTTTCACCTGCACTAGACGGATACTGAGTATATTTTTTTAATTACTAAAGTGCTAAAAAAAAATACCTTCGTGATTTCGTCTTTAACCTGCACTACATAGCTACTCTTTATATATTTTTAATTACTAAAATGCTAAAAAATAAAAAAATAAAACACCTTAAACGACAGTTGCGATGCCTGTAGTGTGGAGATATTCCGCCGGACTCCAGCTAAACTTCGCCATATCATACGAACGCAGCAGTTACGGTTCGTGACGTAATAGGACACGAGACCAGGGCAAAGAGAAAAGCTGGAATGGGGAAAAAAAATCGAACGGAGTGTAGCTCTTTCTTTCTTTCTTTCTTTCGCCCTCTCTTTCTCTCTCTCTATCTATTTGTACGGCGATGCTCGAACAAAAAAAAAATTGGCCTCACCCAGCGAAAAAAAATGGGTCTTGCCCCTCCAAGCTGCCATGAATACGACTTTGTGGGTGATAATTTTTGCGCGTTAACCGTTGAAACACAGGACAGACAGACAGACCGACGGTCGGACGTGTGTCGCGTGTGCTCATAAAAAAACAGAATCTTTTTTTTTTATATCTTTTTATTTCCTGGTAAGGTAACACCGTCTTATACAACACTTGAATACGTCTGGTTACGTGTTACGTCACAGTCTGCGTCTATAGAGAAAAAGTGTGCCCCCAACGCTGATTGTAGTCACCCCTTCGACGTCTGCGCACACCCCTCCGGCGATTGGGAGAGGGGTAAAAGCTATATAGAATAGGGGTTTTCAGCCCTTTAAGGGGTGGGATAAATGCATACGTAGCTATAGGGAAATGGGTTCTTATAAAATCCTGTACCTCGATCGATGACGAGATATTTTTCCTGGTGATGCGAGGATTAATCCTCGGGTGGGATGACGGAATGCAATCGGGTTCACAATTGTCATCCAGTGCCCACGTAATAAATCTACGTTTTCTTGATTGCGAAAAATATGTGGGATTTATTAATGAACGGTTGTGATTTTATGCTACTGTGTAAGAGAGGGGGTATATATAGAGGAGGAGATCGTGCCAGTGGAGTGAGCCAAGCGAACGATATGGCCAGTTATTGTCATTATTTCACATACATACTTTAAAAAATACGCATGGGTCGACAGCTAGATCATTTGCGCCAACCTCAGTCACAGTGCAGTGGTCCGTGTTACTACGTAGGTTGCTGTTTTGCCTTATAAGCATACTTGAGAGTACGTGTGTCATAAATAAACACAATAAAACACTTAACAGCCATAACGAAGAAATGATATGAAAGGAAGAGCACACAAACACATTGGTTATTTGCTCCCATACTTTGATAAATCTAGCCTTATTTTGGCCAACAATACAGTACACAGCTGCCAAAAATACCATACACAGATGAACAGCTACAGATTAAGACCATCAGAAAAAGCAGAGTGAGAAGCGAAAGGGATGACAGCACCGCAAAAAAACCAAGCAGATGCGGTTAAAGAGCTACAGAAAATACACGATGAAGATGTGGCTGAATAGTCACGGGGGCGTCACGGCTTTTTTCCGAGTTTTATTGTTATTTTTTCTTCAGGTTTTATCGAGTGTTACCAATTCTAACGTAAGCTTCTGTCTTACTTTAGGAGAAATTTGTAGGGGCGGGGGATTGAGGCTTATTGGCGCGTCGACAGCAAGGTCATTAGCCCCAACCTCAGTCACAGTGCAGTTGTCCGGGTTGCAACTGCGCCACACATTACAGAGGTGTTAAACAAACCCCAAATCTATATCTGGTATTTTGTAGGAGAAGTACTAGTGGTTCGTTAGGCTTAGTTAAGGTATGCTACTACATAATTAGGCAATCAGCGCTGCAATGCCCGACTGTTTACTTACAAACACAGGGTGAAACTAATAAGTTTTTTTTTGTTATAAAATGCAACATTAACCTTTCAGGAAACAAATTTTCGCTCCTGACAGCGAGGAACACCACAAGTTCATCAAAACTGGACATATAAATTTAATTTTCGACGGAAGTTTTCCGACTTGGTCAAAATAAAAGCACAACATTTAAAAGCCCAACAAGGATCAGTTCGTTGGTCAACAAGGGACGCCATGTTGGGACAGATTTGACTGTTCCAACATGGCGGCTCCCTGTTGACCAACAAACTGATGTTGGGCGTTTAAATTTTGTGCTTTTAACATTTTTATTGTGACTAAGACGGAAAAATTTCCGTCGAAAATTAAATTTATGTGTCCTGTTTTGATGAACATGTGGTTTTTCCTCGCTGTTAGGAGCGAAAAATTTTCTTGTTGAAACCCCCACAACCGTATACTGACTGAAGATTAGCCTTTCATATAGGCTGCTAACTATATTTAGCTTTTAGGATCTAGCCACAAGCTGGAAGATTTTTTAATATAGACAGGTAAAATAGGTGGGAAAATTGTGGGTTTTTTCAAGTTAGCCTTTTTCGGAGGAAATTATTCACGGAAATTAAGGTACAACTAAACAGGACACATAAAACTAAACCTAAAAGTTCTTGCGTTACGTCTTTTCAGTTACTGGTACAGCAAGATCAAACATGGATAAAGACATACCTAATCTTAGTTGCAAGATATAACTTGGCTTGAAAAATACGAACTAGACGAAGAGAAGGGTGCCAAATATATCTAAATATATCTATGATAAGACACAATCTGGCATAATTTTCCTTTTACGAATATGTCTTATCTTATTACGATCGTGTAAGACAATCCGTCAGGCCTAAATTTTGATAACGGAATGCAATCAAGATGCAACAGAATGCCTATACCTAATAAACGAAGGTTTGTCTTTGCTGACTTGAAATACGAATCCCCCACATACGAACTTGAAGTCGTAGCATCTGCTTCAGCTGGTTGCCATGGCAACGCTAATGAAAATGACATTTGTAGATGACCAGCGCGTGAATGCCTTCCGTTCGGAACCGACTTAGCCAGGCTTTGAGTTGAAAAAATACAAAGAGGAAAAAATAGTCTTAGTACACTTCACATTCTTTGCATTGGATAATGACGACGCGAGCTGTTACGTCGTCGTCGTCGTCTTCATTTTAAATAAAATGGTAAAATTAAGACGTTGTCACTGCTGCACCGATTCGAAGAGAAATTTGGCGTTTCACTGTCTTTCTCTACGAGTAAAGCCTGTTTTAGTTCTGCGAAGAAAATCCAAAAAGATGCCTTCCCCAAAAGTCCAACGTTGCAAGAATGCGTTAATGTATATTAAAGGTACATTCCTCCCAGCACTATTTTTGTCGATCCACCACATCAAGTATACAGCCCCAAAGGTCTGTTTACTTACCGTTGGTCAATCCCTTGCTAAAAATCCGTTTTAAAATGTGGCGGGGTCTAGGAGATTTTCTGGTGAATATTGGGAACTATATTTACTGCATCCTGCGATTATATGATCCTTTGCGCGCTTACAACAACCACGACATGACGTTTCATCTCTGTGTGTGCATGTACTAATTTTTAATTTTGTTAATAATTACCATGGGATAAAAAAAATCTAAAATACTAATGTGGTAAAAATCTAAATTATTTATGCTTATAGATCGCCGAAGAAAAATTATAAGATACTAGCCTAAAAAATTATAAAGTGTGGTGTGTTAAAATACGTAAAGCATTCCGGTTTGTGACGACACGATCTTCCCAAAGCCAACTGAGATAGCAGCTGAGTTCCTCGCTTCAAAGAAAGCGGCTACTATCTCAGTTGGACTTGTATTCCTATGCCGAGTCCCGTGAAACAGTGCGATAGTAACATGCGCAGATGGAGATCTGCGCGTGGCTGTTGTAAGGCAGGCCGGATGTGCCTTTAAATATTAGAACAAATATTAGACATGTCTGGTAAAACTCTACTTGCCCAGTTATTAAAAACGTCTGGTATGACAGTTCTTAACCACGAGTTGTTAGATATTCCTGGTATCAGACACTACGACCAGTTATTAAACATGTCTGGTATGACAGTACTTGACCAATATGTTATTAGATATTTCTGGTATGACAGTACAAGCAGTTATTAGACATGTCTGGTGTAACACACTTGACCAGTTATTGGACATATTTGGTACTTGGTTAGTTAATAGAATTTGTGGAGAACAGTACAACCAGTTAACAGACATCCCTGTTTAACAGAACCTGACCAGTTTTTAGACGTTTCTGGTATGACAGTACTTGACCAGTAATTAGACCTATCTGATATGACAATACTTGACCAGTTATTAGACATTTCTGGAATGACAGTACGACCAGTTATACATTTCTGGTTCAACCAGTTATTAGACATATCCATTACGATAGTAGTTGACCCGTTACTAGACATTTCTGTTATGACAGTACTTGACCGGTTATCAGCCATTTGTGGTATAATCGTACTTGGCCAGGAAAGACTTAGAGCTGATATGACAGTATACTTTATCAGTTATGAGACATTTCTAGTATGACAGTACGACCAGTTATTACACATATCAGATACGACAGCACTTGACCAATTATTAGACATTTTTGGTATGTCAGTACCTGCCCAGATATTAGACATACCTGGCTTCACAGTACTTTACCAGTTATTCCTAGAAACACCAAAACCGTTTAAAGGCTCACGCTCAACGCTAGCTTGTAAGAGGTTGCCGGTGGACCCCAAACAGAGTAAGCAGCTGCAGCAGCCCAGTGGTCAGTTCTGGACCTCCAAACAGAGGGGATGCCGCCTTGAATTCCACCCTAACCATTAATAATAAGTCACTATGTGATCCTCCTAGGGTTAAAGGTCGCATGAAGCATTTTATGCTAATAGGGTTATTTTTTTTAACTCTCGTAAATACAACAATAACAATTAAAAACCGTTGGATACAGGATACTATAAAGTAACAGAAACAATTCGAGATTAACGTTTTGCCGCTTTTCATTGTAATCCAGAGGAAAAATAGTTAACTCCGTAACGGTGTACCAACCACGCTATTATTATATACCATATTCTAATGGTGTATTATTGATGTCAGCTTCTAGTGACGTTTGGGGGGGGGGGTGCCCCCACTTTAGCAAGAGTTAGGAGTGACGTCTAACCCTGACATTAGCTTTACTTTTATGATTATCGTTCATATTATTGTAGCACCCCAACCCTTGTCCAACTGGCGTAGTTGGGAGGTGAGGGTTGATGCTTTAAAACACGTCGACAGCAGTGTCAATAGCGCCGACTTCAGTCACAGTGCAGTAGTCAGGGTTGCCACTCTGTCACACATTACAGAGATGTTAAACAAGCACCAACTCTATCTTATCTGTTCCTCCTGCAAAAATTAAAAAAAAATCCCAGACAGGAGGACTCCTCGCCCAAATGTCGAGCTAAATCTCGCGGAAGATGGAAATGGCATCAAACGGCAGTAGGAAGAGATATCACCCCTCAAAATTGAAGCTGTGTATAGAGACGGTGTGGCCAACATGTAAATGGGACAACACCACCTCTTCTAGGTAGCTGCGGCAACAAGCCGAGTGCCGTGCTCGAACATTACTTTTAACAGCCTGCTACTAACTGTTGTCTCGTTTGTCCCAAAAGGCTTGCCAAGCAGAATGAAACCTCAGACGCAGAGTTGAAAAAAGTGCCCAAGGGAACAAGGCTGAGATCCATTTCAAGAGAACCAGAAAGGACCCCTTTCGCTGCTGCTTCAGCGTACTCCTCCCAGCTATCCCAACATGGCCTGGGGTCCAGAAGAAATTCACAGTCGTCTGCTGACCAAGCAAGCGAGAAAGCACGGTTTCCGAGGGTTGTAAAATGCCAAGGAAGCCAGGGCACTCATGGAATCACTGAAGATGATAAAATGTGTGCCCCGAAGGTCAGCGATCTATTCAACAGCCAGACCGACCTCCAGAAGTGCCGCCAAAACACAGAATAGTCTGATGGAAGTTGATGGGAAATAGTCATTCCCTCATGTACAAAAGGGTATGCCACGCCAACTTCTGATTTCCACCCATCAGTTAAAGTCGCCGATATCCGACATACTGGAAAAAAAAACAGCCGCTGGAACTCCTGCAAGTATACCTTGCTGGTGTGTAGTGAAACTTTTTAGGAGGGCTGCCAGACGGAATGTGAAAATGACACTTGGACATGCTAAGGGGACACTGGCATCCCCCTATAAAATCTTGGCATTTCAAAGTCCCTCTCTGAAAGGACTGCTGGTGCCTACCACGGAAATTACCCTTACCCTTACCCACCCTGCGTCTGGCTCCCCGCTAGTCTCGTCCAAAAACTATGGGCCAAGCAGGACTGAATTACATAGCATGCACTCTAACAACATACTAAGTGGCTAGCTGCTGCCTATGAATTAGCAAAGGTGGTTTCCGGGCTTCAACATATAGAGTTTGATCACTACAGATTTCCAAAACGCCCCAGTTGCCGAATGTAGGCCACTATGGTGCAAAGGATCTAACATCTGCAGGGTCGAGTCACTACACCACACGTCACTAAAATAACCTGTCAAAATTCGGTCCAGCTTCCACCTTTAAAAACCATCGCTTCAGATTTGAAAAAAAACCGCTTTAACAACATGCAGAAGGGAATCCTAACCAACCGTTAAGCCTATCACCGACTTGCCAACGCCAATTTGCCTTTGTTTACATCTTTGCATCGTCTAAAGTAGAACACGTTAAAAGCCTTTCTTGTCACGTGATCAGTTTCTGCGAAACTGCAAACCCAAACACTCGTAATTTACAGACCTCCTCACGCGCTGCGCGACGCAATACAGACCCATTTGAAGAGGGTGCGCTGGGGGCCTTGTTTCCCCCACCAACCCAAGTCTGCTTATCTTCAATTCTCCCCCTCAGCAATACAGACAAATTCTTGACGGTAATCTACCAATACCCCATCTCCATCCCCTCCTTCCGCCGCCCCCCACATCCAAAAAAAAAAAACTCGCGCTTCAGTAGCATTTCTATGCTTTAAATACAGTCCAGTATTCCGAGTCCATCAACACACTAAACTTCATGTTCGTCAATAAAATCTTCACCATTAATTTCGCTCATTTTAAAAAAGACCCTCCTTAGTCTTGCTAATTTTCGACAAAACTCCGTCTGTCTTCTTCAGGCTCCCTTAAGGACTAATTCTAACTCTGGTTACTCTTCTACTTTGACTTCGACATTTTTCATCCTTCGAACTGGAAGGTTGAAAGGTTGGAAGGTTCGCTCATTTTTGAAAGTTTTATTGACGACGTAGTGAATTTCAAAGTTATTCCAGTAACGGATTTTTTCGTGAAACTTCATGTTGGTAACACTGAAGGTGCTAACTACTACGAATATTTTTTCTTAAGTTTTTCTCTAATTTTTTTTAACTTACATGTAGTGATTCAATAATGCTTTAAATATCGTTTAACCAGCGCCAGTTCTGATGCGTTGTAGTAAATCTGCTTGCAAACAACAACCCAATTAGAAATACAGAGCTTTTAAAATAACAATGCAAGCCTCGCAGCTTAGACTCGCCGCTCACTTTATTAAAAACACCAGAATTTCGACCACATGTGGATCTGTTTCAAGAAGTCGTCGTCACATCAAAAATTTGGTATTTAATGGTGGAAAAAATTGGATTAATTGGGAACCGCTATGAGAATAGGGTTGATATTATCCAAAGTGAAGTGATCATATCCGAGTTAATCTAACCCTCATTCGTAGATTGGTCGAACCCACTTAGCTTCCTTCACTTCCATGGGTGCTCGAACGCAATGCGAGTCGAATTCGATTTAGCAATATTCCAACATCGGATGGCAATCCCGTTTTATTCACTGTCTGTTCAAATGTAAACATAAACTAAACAAAAGAAGTGAGCACTAAGTTCAAGGTGATTTTATACGCATGCGCCCCTATTATCTAAAAATCTAAGAAATTAAATAATTTTCATGCTAGTGACGTCACGGGGTGAGTGTTGCCTCCGTTAATCTGACAACAATGGAATGTTCTTTGGAGTGGCTGAGAAACTTTGAACTAACGCGCACAAATCGAGGACAAGCCAACTAACCCGGGTTCGACTAGCATTTTTCTCACTTCGAAATTCGATTCCGAATCTAAAACGTGCTCTCGAAACGAGGTAGTCAGAGAGGAAATGATACCACTCAAATCTAAAATGTAGACACTTTTTGCCAGAATGATAAACTACACCTCCGTTTGAAGGCATATCCGCTCGAGTAGGATATATAAGCTAAAATTATTAATTTGATAGGAAAAACTATTATAGAGATTTAAAAAAAATATTCCTCCTCCCCTCACTTCACCCATCTATAGAGCAGTGACATTTGCCGCCATATTGGCACCAGATTGGCACCAGTATGGGTTTTGGAAGGCATAACTACAAGGTGCACTACGTAAAAATGGAGGGAAAAACAACGGAAGAGCGTATTTCTTAACCTTAAAATAACGTTGTTTTCTCCAACCACAAAAATCACGCGTTTTAGGTCTAAGAAATCACTCTTCACAGCATCAGCTTCAGTATGTCTCTGCAGTGCCTCTTGCAGCTAACCCATTAAGGCTCCAGCGTAGAGTTATATACAATAATACTACGTCGTGTCATTGCTCTATAGTTTGTTCCACATTATGTTTTCAGAAAACTGACTATATGACGCCACGTTTCCTGCCGCTATGAGTACAAAAAAATACGTAAATATCCCACTCGCAGACTCTACAAGTGTGATATTCAAGTAAAATGGGGCCTCCTGACCGGTAAATAAAACCACAAGTGCCAACGAGGTCACGATTTTAATTTTCAACCGGTTAACTTCCGGTCTTGGTCACAATAAAAATGATTAAAGATAATAATAACATCAAAATGGTGCTTCAACAACAGGAGCAGCCACTCTGAGCTCCACCATTTTTGAAAGCTTTACTTTCTGAGCTTCACCTTCTGAGCTTCACTTTCTGAGCTTCACTTTCAAAATGGTGGTGCTCAGAGTGGCTGCTCCTGTTGTTGCAGCACCATTTTGATGTTTTTTTTTTATCATCTTTAATCATTTTTATTGTGACCAAGCCCGGAAGTTAACCCGCTGAAAATTAAAATCGTGACCTTGTTTGCACTTGTGGTTTTATTTCCTGGTCAGGAGGCCCCGTTTTACTTGTACCCTTCAACCAGAACTTTAAGCATTCTCAATGTGATATTCACATGTCTTTGCAATCGTAGTGCAAGAAAACGTGTCATCATACAGTCGGTTTTCTGCAAACATAATGTGAAACAAACTGTAGCAGTCGAAGGCAGTCTAGCTGGACTGGACACCCACCCATTCACACACCAATTGCAATCGGAGTTAGCTTCTTCATTTTCCTCAACCAGAGCCACACAGTCACATCCACTGTCACCCCAATATCGTTTACATTCCCGCTCACCCATCATAACCCCGACTCGCCCTACTCTGTTCAGTTAGCAAACCTAATCTCAATTTTTTTTTGGGGGGGGGGGGGCGGCAATAGAGGGAAGGGGAGGCGACGTATTTCAATAGTCAGGTCCTAGCTGACTGATACAACAAAGGTAATAGTTTCTCTTGATAAGGCCATTCCGGCATTAATTTCCTCTGAGTGAGTAAAAATCTATGCTTTTGGGAATAGGGAGAAAGAAAGAAAGGGAAAGAAAATCAATGTAAAAGAGCCTTAAAAAAAAACCCGACGAAAAACTTCGCAAACTCGCTGTTGTACGTCGATCCAAAGCGACTGATCAGGAATCTGGTATTCATGGTGTAACGTAGTCCGTAGAGTAGGCTAGTTTAAAACGTCATATAGTACGTCATCTAACACTACCGCGTTTTTCGTCGTGCCTGATTTTTCTTATCGCACGGTGCCTAACTTTCACAATGCTAAAAACGATCAGCGATCTATCCCGTAAAACACACTTTACATTGCGTGATATTCATATCGCCACACTGAACTGAACGTAAAAATTACGTCGGTCACCACGTCGTGTTGCAGTACCCCACATCACTGCGCATGGCATCCATATCGTCTCACTGTACTGTGCTGATGTGGATGGCATGCACAGTAAAGAGTAATGATGTGACATGACGTGACTGTCTGTGAGGTCACTGACGCATTTTTTATATGATGAAGTTTACGTGATGTGCAACCGACACGATATTGTACGTCAATCCATTGAATTAAAAAAAAAAAGAGTTTCTGTGTTCGTCAGACACAATACGAGTGACTAAAAACAAGCACTTCAACAAAGTATAATTATCAAACAACCCCAAAAGTGTACAAATCAAAACATTACCCCCGACGTTTCGAACAGATCGTAGCTAATTTTCAAGGAACAAGAAACAAGAACAAACACTTTGAAATTGCATCAAGTTGCAAGGGAAGAAAAAAAATGCAAACAAATCTGCCCAAGTCAAGTAAAATTTTTTTTTTTTAAGGATGGCGAGAGGTCACCGCTTTGTGCTGAAACTAATAATATAACTTCTTCTTGTGCTAAAGAGGTCACCACCTCTCCACTTTCTTTTTAAAAATGTAAAATTTTACTTGACTTGGGCAGTTCTATCGTCATTTTTGATTTCCTTGCAACGTGATGCAATTTTAAAGTGGTCGTTCTTGCGTCTTGTCCCTTGAAAACGAATTATGGATGGTCTGTTCGAAACGTCACGGGTAGTGTTTTAATTTGTGCAGTTTTTGGGGTAAATAATTATTCGCTGCATTCAGACGTTGTTGACAAAGTTAGGGAGGTTACACGACGCTCCGTTGGAGTTTGGCCAAGAAGCGTACGAAAATATTAAAGGTTGGTTGACATTTGATGTGTAGATAAACAACATGTAGAACCCCACCATAAACTTTAGAGAGGTTATTTGCTCATTTAAATATGCGGTTCTACAGGTTGTTTATGGAAAAATCATTTTATTTCGTGTGTTGTATAGGATTCTAAACCTCCAGAATTGTTGTAAAATTGTTATCAGCGAAAAACACCTAACGGAAGCACCAGTAGCGTTTGCAGAAGGGTTTACTAGGTGATGAAGAGGGTGAGGGGGGGGGGGGGGGGGATTGAGACTTAATGGCGCGTCTGAATGCCTCTTCGACAGCTAGGTCATTAACGCCAACCTCAGTCACAGTGCAGTGGTCTGCACCACACATTACAGTGATATTAACCAAACACCAAATCTAGATCATGTCGTAAGGTAGGCTATATCTGTACCTCCTATACAAAAAATGAAAAATCCCAGACAGGAGGGCAGAATCAATACCCTAGTGACACACTATGTCTCAGGAAAGGTGGAAATGGCGACGAATACCTTCAAGGTGGTTTACCGGGGGCATTGGTTGCCACCGGTTACTGAAAGTGGCATGTATACCTATGGATACAATAGCAAATAACACATATCGACGACGCCTTTCATTGAAAACGAGCGCAAAAATTAGTGGAAAAGTCTCAATTCAGGCTACCCGGGCGGTAGCGTGCACAGACGCTCGAGAGGGCAGGGGCAACTTTTAGAAAAGGGCACAGTACGTCTTAATGGATATTTTTTTATGAGGACTTTTTTTTCTGCTCTCTTTATACCCATTCTTAGCATTTTTCACCCCTTTTCAGGCCTTTTTTCGTGGCCTTTTTCACGTCACGAGAAAAGTCCATTTTTTTAATATTTCACAAATAAAGGGCATTTTCCGGAAAGGGCAGGGGGCAACTTCCTCCTCCTGCCCTCCTCCTGTGAATGCCACTGTACACGGGTGTCAACTTTTTCGCAGTGGCAATGTTTTTTTTCCCGTGACCAATTCTTGTGACACACCAGTACAGTGAGCATTTCATCCTACGTCACGAGTTACTGGTCGCTGCTACGTCACCACACACAACGCCAAGTTCCAATTACAACCAGTCGCAAAAAACAAATCCCCTAAGCGCGAAGACGACGGTAAAACAATTCTACACACAACCGGTCGATGGTATCTGGCAGGTGGAGGCATCAGCTCTGAATGACAATGAAGCTCTGAGGACATTCCAACTCATGACGTGGTACTATACACATTAATGACAAACCGCACGGCATCGGGAATGAAAAAGATTCCCACCAATCACGGGACGTAAGACGAGAAATGAGAGGGAGGCTCTCCTGCTTGGAGGGACATGCCCAACCATTAATGGTCTTGTTTCTTGGAACCGAGGTGTCCAATGGCATACAGACTCATGGTTGTCCTGGAGACTCGGAGAAAAGAGGAGGAGGTCAGACCATCAATTCGACCATTAGCATTTCAATCAGAGCCCCCGGGTCTTAGATGGCTAGGGTTCAAAGGTCGCATTCGTGCTAGGATACAAGCGCCTCCTTCCTTGGCAGGGTTTCCTCATTAATGCGGACGCCTTCGTGGTAGTGGAGGTGGTGGTCGTCTGGTCGTAATCCCCGGACCAGCCATACCTCTCTGGTGCCACACACGCTGCATTGTCCACTACCCCAGGTGTGCCCACTGTTGCGTTAGGTATCAGAATGGCGTTGGAATCGAGCGAGTCCCTCTGAGTGGTCGGCTGTGCCTTCTCTTGTTGTTCCCAAGGAACTAGATAAGCTTTTGAAAACGCAGCAGGAGTAATTTTCGACTATCAGCCATGCTGTTTTGTCTGAAGCTGGGGCCCACTGAAAACAACAATGCCTATACTGAGTACAAAGGAGGAGGAGGAGGGGGGTTGGGGGTTGGGGATAGCACACCCTGCCTGTAAGACAATCTTCGGCTGAATCTCTCTCGACAACCTGGAGCGTTGACATTTGCATTGCTTGTAGATCAACCGATCACACCAAGCTCGCTCCTTTTGAATAGGTAAATGTTTGAAAAGGTTTAGAACCCATCGCGAATACGTTTTTGTTGCATGTCCTACGGCGGGCGTAAGACGACGGTTTCATTTTAAATTAGATTATAATCTTTGCACCAAGTCATGACGATAATGTATAACATCAGTCGACTAGAACATTATTACCAGTATAGCAATACCACCACAGCAGGCAGGCTGGCTTAAGGGCGCTTTTACGCAACGACTCACGTTTGCATTCTCGCAGCTATAGACGCTAGAAATCATCTGAAATTCCAACATGGCGGCGGTTTTAGCTTTGCCAGCTCACAACGAAAACAGTCCGTACTGGGAAAGTTATTTGGCCTGGCGGAATTCTTTTATGTTGTAACGGATTACGCGACTGCAAGTGTTCACTCAAACGATGTCGAATTTTGCTAAACCAGGTAGCCTTGTCACCACGGCAACGACACCTCTGCAAATCGCGATTAAATTCTAGCAGCGATAATAGCAAAAGTGAGTGATTGCGTAAACGCGCCCTAATGCCGATTATGAAACCCCTCACTATTATAGTCGCACTTCGAATGAAAAACACGCGAGGTGTTTTTATTAGCTTGGAAAAATGCAATGCCGCGATAGAGGAAAATGATCTTTACCTAAACTGGCAAATATTGTTTTTTTAAGTATACTTATTTAACTTTTATTTCTCATACATTGTGGTTCTGAATTTTAGGATGAAATGGAGTTTATTCTGTTGGGGGAGTTTGTTATTTTTAAAAGAAGAAATGTCTAACAGTGGGGTATGAACCCAATGTTCAGCGTTTTAAAACATACATTTTTTTGTACCTAATACAACGATACAAAATGGTAACTGTTGACTATGAAACTTTGTAGCACATTTTTTGTTAAGTCTGATGGGGTTACCACAAACGGGACAAAAGGTTACCGGCTTTGAACTTTTATTCTTGACACGCATTCCTTTTGGATATTGATAATGTAACTAGCTGGTTCCCCGCATACCTGAGCGTAACACTGTAGTGGGCCCCCGGTTTCCCCTATTGTGTGGTCTGAATATCCCCATCTCTGCTCCCTCTTTGAACCCCTGCTGATTTGTGTTATGGAAGTAACAATGTTTATTTTCAATGCAGGGCGTTTCTCTGTTCTGATACCAAGCCCAACAAACCCCAACAACGGTTGTGCATGCAGTGATTGTTACTCAACCAACTTTGAAACTCTTCCAAGTCGGCTCTTAAGAGCTAGCTTTATTAATGCAATATGTCGATTGTTATAGGCCACATCTGTTTGTTTGACATTGTCGGTCGCTCGCCCTCTTTCACTATACACCCTCTTTTATTGTAGTGCATAATAATGATGAATTTGCTTACCCAATCTAAGCGTATTATATTGATTTTGTAATGTTCATGAGCGTCAAAATGCATAAAAAGTATGAGAAAGAAGCGTGAGTCGTCATTGGTCTCCCAGCCACGATGATGTGAGAACCAGTCGCGCATACCCACCTATATATGGGACTTTAAAAGACCTCCCTCGAAACCACGTCGTTATTGTTTTGAACGGAATTAAAAATATAACCAACATCCACCAACGTTAATTTTTTCCTTCAACTTGCCATTCCTAAATTAGTACCATGAAAAGTTTTCATGTTTTCGCGCATGTTGGGTTTCTCCAACAACTTTGCATTGATTGGTACAACAGCACGCCTTCTTGTTTTTTTTCCAAAACATCCGCAATAAGACTTTTAAACTCGTAATTTGCACATTCATAACTTTACCACGCAGCTCCCATGTTAAAGCCAATGAGCTGTGTAAATAAATATACATTTATTCAAAACGTATCATACATATTTAATGACAGTTGACCTCATCACTTAAGCTTTATTTATATTACATAAATAAAGAGTGTATACATGTATGTAATTAAGTCACATTGCCTAGAAACAAAATTCAATTTAGAAAGATAGTTCTTCATGCAGAAAACAATTTTTTTTTATTCATAAACCCATCTAAATAACACGTACGGAATCTAGTCCGTAATTGCTTACCTAATAATTCATTACGCGTAACCATAAACAGATGACGAAACACTGCCCTCAATTTTTCTCCACAAGATCATCCTCCCACACCACACCCCACCCTCACCAACTGCCCCGCACACACACCCCCATTTCAATTACATTACGTGTAAAAGGGAAATAACGTCCAAGCTTAAATTTGCATATTACGATTGAAAACAGCGTAATAATTTAGAAATCGTGTGGTAGTCCGTGCTTAAGTTAAGAGCTTAAGAATAATTTATAAGCGTCGTGGTAATCTGTGTAGCTGATAATTGGTTTTGTTAGTCTAACTCCACATTAGACAGATTAAACGAAACGGCAGTCACGTAAGGCTAAAGCATAGCCCCTTCGGTCACGCTATACGCGATAAAAACACTTTGGAAAATTATGCTTTTACAAGTCGCAAGCTCCAAAACGTATACATTACTGCAATGCACCACTAATGGAAGCTGAATGGGCATTTCAACTGCAGTAAATCTTGATTTTATTTTTTTTGTTTTTTGTTTTTCATAATTTTTTTTTTAGCAAACGACCACCAGACGGTCCCGTGCCTTTAGTGGACTATAAAATTTCCCCATATGGACATACACTCAAACGAAATGTTAATATCCGTCTTTCATCGTGCCTTACTGTAATTCTGCAATAATAACTTGCATTAAAGGTTCGTCTAAAAAAAAAAACGATCCAATGTGTAACATACTTAGACATTTTATTTGTTTTTGATGCTGCAACAGGAAAGGCGTTAATTTGGATCGAACGGACCGAAGTAAGGAAAAAAGCATTAAGTACGCGATTGAACATTCGTCCAAGATTGAACAAAGAAAAAAAAGAAAAAATAACGGTTTACGGGTGTCAAAACAGAAATCATATTGGTGCCAAAAAACTGAACAAAAAAAATAACTTCGCCGTCTAGAGAGAAAGCATTAGGGCGCGTTTACGCAACGACTCACCTTTGCAATCGCGCAGCTAGAATTTAATCGCGATGGCAAAGCTGTCGTTGCCATGGTAATAATGCTTCCTGGGTTAGCTAAATCCGACATCGTTCGAGTAAATGTTGGCAGTCTTACAGTCCGTGGCACTGAGATAAAAAAATTCATCCTGCCGAAATTATTTTCTCAGCCGTCTGACCTCACATTATTGACTGTTTTCGTTGCCAGCCGACAGAGCTAAATCCGCCGCCATGTTGGAATTTCAGATGATTTCTAGCTTCTAGCTGCGAGAATTGCAAAGGCGAGTTGTTGCCTAAACGCGCCCTTAATCGCAATGGCAACGACGCTACCTGGATTAGCTAAATCGGACGTCGTTTGAGTAAATGCTTTAAGTTACTATGCCTGAATTGTTGATTCACTGCATCTTGCGCTGTAATAGTGATTTCACACGGAATAATTCGTCTCGGGCTGGGGGCTGGCCGCGGCCGGACGCGGCCAACCCTCTTTAGCAGATTCTGGAGGGCCAGCTCGACTTGATTTCAGACGGTTTAATTATAAGCGACTGTTGTCAGCCTCCTTGTTTTGACAACAACCGATGGTGGGAAATTTTTAACTACAATGAAGCTTTGTTAGCATTTCCAGCAGCGCGGCACGGCGCGCGTTCGGATTTCATACGGAATAATTAAAGCGTTCCGAGCAGCGCCAGCCCGTGCTGGCCCGGTTGTTGCGTAGCGGCCGTCGTGGCTGGCTTGCGCGCGGCATGGGACGGCACGGCACGCAAACATTATTCCGTGTGAAATCACTACTACTGCCGGTATAGGCCAGGAAAATCACTTGGTGGGGGAAAAACACCTAACAGAACTCTTCCCTTTGTAATGCCCACGTCACTTAAGAACATCTGTAAGGAGCTCCGATATTGTTGTCTTACACGCCAGAATATGATACGTCTCTGTTAATCACGGACCACTGCACTGTGACTGAGGTTGGCGCTAATGACCTCGTTGTCGACGCGCCATAAAGCCCCCAACTCCTCTCCCCCCCCCCCTCTTAATCTTTGAATAAAGTTCCAAAGTCTAGGCGCGTAGTATAATGTAGCGTGGGTATACTTAAAATATCGCATCTGTATTTATCTTAAAATATTGCCACTATTACAATCGAAATCTTCGAATCACCATGTTATAAAACGGATTTGTAGCAGGGGACTTACTAACGCTTTATTTATTTGAATATAACTGTACTCAGTGTGGATACGGTAATAGAGTTCATATCTGAATCATTTTTTCCCTACACAAGTATCTCATCTTTTCTTTTCCAAGCCTACGCGGAGCCCTGGCGGTATCTGCGGATACTAATACCTCTGATGATCCTTTACCTCCGTGCTGCCTTCGTAGGCAAAGCATTAGCAGAGGCATTAGTAGCCTCAACTACCGCTGGAGTTCGGCGTAGGCTTGGAAGAAAAGGGGGTACCGACTTGTGAAAAAGTGTACACCGGATTTCGGATTTGTCCTATATGTATGCGGATTGAATCCGGATTTGTTGGATTTTAAACTGGATTTAAAAGCACCGTTTCTTTCATTTTTCCTCGCATTTTTTTTTTATCAAAGTTGATCGTTATTTAGTCGGTTCTGATTTAACTTTGGATAAAAGTTGGATTTTTTTTAGACTTAAATCGTTATTTTGCGCATTTGGCGTATATACGTGCATTTAATCCGGATTTATTGAATTTAAACTGGATTCAAAGATACCGGTTATTTCATTTTAGTACCCTTTTCTCACCAACTTGGTCAGATTTGCTCCGGATTTGAGCGGATTTAAGTCGTGGTTTTTAGATTTAGTTTGGATTATTTGGATCAAAGTCTGATTTTTCCGGATTTTTTTCTGATTTTTTCGTGTGTTTTCTTAATTTAAATCCGGACTTGATGTGGTTGAGCGGTGAGAGTGCTCAGCCTGGTTGCTGGAGGTTTGCGGATCTGGTCGAACCCCTCGAAGGTGATCTTGGCAAAGTCCCCGCCAGGACTGTCGGCCAAGGTGGTGTGAAAGGCTACAATGCTCCTTCAGCGGCTATGGGAACTATTCTGGTCAGTCAATTCTGGATAATCTTTCGGCCCCTACGATGATCGGAGGTTTCCCGGATCGTATCCCCGGGTTGGCACCTCCCTTTACCGGATGATATTTCGTCTTCTCTAAAAGTCTGGTAATGTTCCAAATTGAGCCGGTTCAGCCAAATAAGCATTAAATTTCTTCGGCTGACTTAAGGCTCGAGAGATTCCGGATTTTTATGGATTAAATCCGGAATTAACACCGAATTTATGAAGTCGGCACCCTCCTCGAAAGAGGTACGATGCTGCTGTATCTAGTTAGCTTTCTAATCAATGCTAAAACTTCCCTATGTATACCTTTTATAGCCTACTGCATATGGAATATGTAGAAAAATGTGTAAACGATCCCACACTGAGTTATCACTAACCGTGTGACGTGTATCCCACTAAAATTCCTCTCTCTTCACCCGCCCAACCCAATAAAATAAACAAAGCAACGACGAAGAACCAAGTACGTCGCTATGGCTGGCCGTGAAGTTTATGGTGATCTCCGATAGAGGGCAGTCGGTTCGTCTAAGAGTGGATCGGCGGAGACTAGAAGCCCTGAAATCGGAGAACCCAAAATAATCTCAGTAAATGGGGAGGCTGGCTGACAGATGGAGCGCCGCACAGGAAGTGTTGATTCTGTTTATGTGTTGGAGAGTAAGTTGTAGGGTTGGGGGAGTGGGGTGAAGGGGTAATCACCAATGGTTGGCGCTGCGCAAAACCCTTATACTGGACATCACATCAAAAGTAACGGAATAAAACGGGACACAAATCTACCGGGAAGCCACGTTATAAAAACCTATCGCCGTTATCATTCTTTCTTTAGCGTTACTTGGGTATTTTTAGGTTGTCGAAATGCGACGTTTTGATTTGCGGTTATGCTAACTAGGCGTGACCGGTTCGGCCATCTTCGTCTCGCTGTACTCTCGCTACACGACAACAGATTCGCGCCATGCTTTTCTAATGACAGTGTGCTTGGCATTTCCGTGCCGCCAGGGAAGACGACGACGTGGGGAAGAGACGACGTGGCTTTAAAACAACGTACCCTATCATATTTGCATTATTTTTTTCTTGATATAATAGCGCAGTGACAATATAATGCCATATTATGATACACAAGTCTATGCTGGAGCCTGTAATTGGGATAGCTGCAAGGTGCACTAAATAAACATGGAGGGTGAAAAGAAGGGCGCCTTACTTAAGCCAATGCTGTTAGAGCCGACTTCGTAGACCTAAAAACAGGCGGTTTATTTCGATTTGTTGATAGATGCTGAAATTTTTAGCAAGGGGCGTCTGTCTTTTATTCTCCGATTTACAACCGAGCTGCATAAGGGATCGGCGAAAACGACGTATTTTAGGCCTAAGAAATCAACTCTCGCAGCACTGGCTTGACTAGAGAAGTGCCGTTGTTTTTTACCTCCATTTTAACCTAGAGCCCCTTCCAGCTAACTCTGGAGATGCTAGCCTCGCATCCAATATGGCGTTGTTGTCACTGCTCTGTACGAGAAGCAGAAATATTTTGAGTGAGTGACACATGACACCATGGAAAAATATTGTAGATATTGCTCTAGCAACCGAATAGATACTTGATGCGAGATCCAATCTGTTACCAAAAATAAGAGCACTTGCAAGCTAAGTGGTTGCCAACAGGAGTTACATGAAGGAGTTTCCAACACAATTCTACGCTTTGTTACACCGTTCGCACTGAAGCCTGATCCGGTGCGGCCATTGTCAAACTAGTGTCCGTTTTTACTTTTTGCGGAAAACCTACGTTAAAAATTACGCTGTGATGGTTTTACCTAATAAATAATGTGTGGGGAATTGTGCTGCGTATAGTCCAAGCATTTGTCAATTCGCAAGAAAAAGCGTTTTTAAACGTACGTAAAAAGCGAGTAAGAAATTTTGTTTCTCGAGCCAAGGCCGACTGGAGTAGAAATTACGTGTCTTGCCTCCCGACTCGACGCCAAGTCTCGTATGTGCCAGGAAGTTGAAGCTTCTTAGCACTGCTTTGGCAAAAAAAAAAATAAAGAAAAAAAAAAGATTTTGGTGATGTTGAATCACCTGGACTGGCGCCAAGAGCTGAAATCTACTGCTTCTTTCCCCGACGGCCTTGTGAAAACGAGAGTTTCAACATGGATACTCCTAGCATTTATTCGCTTCTGGTGACAACCAATACTCAGAGGGCGCCACTCTCAACATTATGCATCTTCGGACCTCACCTTCCAAACCCACGAATCCAAACCAGGAAAACTCGCGACTGTTGGACTCTGCTCAACACTTAACGTCGTGCATGCGCAGTGATGTTGCTTCAGCCATTCATTACCTTCCAAAAGCACAATCAAAACTCAGGAACCTCAACAGTAGTCCTAATAACGGAAGTGACGTCACACCTTCAAAGCGATCGAATATGAGTAATCGATTTGTGGGAGTAATCAAGCACTTATCCGGATGGGCCACACCTCCTTGACGCATGGGGGCCTAACTCCGTGGTGGGTATGCACCAGCGTGCATCTCTTGTTCAGTTCCACTTACCATTGCGCATATCTTGGTGGAGATTCAGGCGTCGTTTCTTGTTTATGACGACACAATTTTGATGATCATGATGTCACGTGACTCTCGTTTTGTCTGTTATTGATGTGTCCTGCCGATCTTTTTCTTTGTTTTGTGTTAGCGAGTAGTAGTAAGTAAAGGTACTTAATAGGATAAACGAGGTCAAATAAACAAAGTAATTTTTTCCTAAGGCAAGGAGAGATCAGCCAATCACAAGTAAAGCCCATCTAGATTCAATTTTCTCGAAGTATTTACTCTTCTTAACTTGTCGATGTAGTAAGTTCTTGTAGCCCCAAAGTCTCCTAACCTAATTGTACGCGTGATCGAATGGGAATCGAGAACCTGACAAACTTTTCCATTATAATTCTAATTACAAATTATTATTTTTTTTTTTTTTTGGAATGCAGGTGTACAATTAATGTGGTAAGCATCCCTTCCCCACCTCGTCTGCGATTTTTGTACAACACTACGCGCTGTAGTTAGCACTACTTCACAACTGACTGGAATATTTAGACCTAACCACTTAAAGAAGGGTGCGTTATATTACTCGTATGGTTACGTTGATTTCTCGGTAAAATTAGGTCAGGTTGCATGCAGTTATTTGACATGTAGCATTAAATGTTAAACCCTGTTTGCGATGAGACCAGCAGACTCGGGTGAGTTAGGTGTGACTGTTGGCACATTTTTTCGAATTGTGCTGACTTTTATTTTATTTGGTTTTAATTTTTAGCATGGAACCTTGCATCCTTATGACTTGTAAGTTTTATTTCCATGGCCCTGCTCTGCTGTTATTTTACTAATTTTTATTATTTTTATTTTTAAGTTGTTTGACATGTTTTAAACCCTTCACCTGAAAACGGTTCCGACCTTGGAACCGAAACGTCGTGATTTCGTTGTTTCACCAGCACTTGATGGCTACTCTGTGTGTGTTTTTAATAACTAAAATGCTTTTTAACTTTCTGCTTTTTGGACAATAATAGACTTGCGGTTTCTGATGGTATATGCATGGCCGCAGCGATACGAATTTCCTGTTAGACGATTTTCCATTATACGAATTTCGTGTTAGACGATTTTCCGTTATGTGATTTTCCAGTTAGACGATTACCCCCTCGCCCTAGTCAAACTAATCCGGATTCGACCCGCATTTCTCTCAATTCGGAATTCGATTACGAATTTTAAAATGGGCGCCCGAAACGGGGGTGTACGGAAGGAAGGATGGATGGATACGAAGGTAAGGGCACGTTAATGCATTGGTTGTAAGATTGAGTCTGTTTACGTGTAGTGCTAAACAGAAACAGTGAGCAAATAGGCTAGAAATTGCAGAAGGAACCTGCTCTGGACATCTCTGCCTCATAAACACGTCACTGTCCAGTCTAGTCATAATGGGTTTGGTCGGGAGACGCAAGTAGGGGGTTCGCAGCGGGGGTGGAGGAGGGGAGGGGGAGAGCGGTGAGGCAGTGTTAGGGGTTGAACATTCCCCTGGTTTTCAATGTAATCTCCAATCTAACAGACTGCTCAAATGCTGGTGGGGGTGGTGGTGACGTAGGATGACAGAGGCCAGATAACAGAGACTAACTTTCCTGCCTGGAAGCAAACTTGGATTTAAGAACATACTCTTCAGTGTTCACATACACACACACCACACTTGAGGAATGTGAGTTACGTCCGCCCCTCATTGCAATAATGAAGGTGACGTATGAAGATGACGTTGTTTTGTTTCTTTTCGCTCGTAATGTTAACTGGCTGGAGAGGACTGCAGTCTTTTTGTGCTATTGGAGGAATACGGAGAAAATGCAGTTTTATCGGTTTAATCTTTTTAAGTTGTCTGGTAAAATTTAAGAGAAGAAACAACGTTATTTCCACGTGCTTTCCGACTAGACATAGACAAAACAGAAACACCAGCACACTCCATCCTGTAATCTAACTTTAAAATTATGTGCATTTCAACCCAGCAAATGTGAATAACGGTTTTACCATGATTTGAAGACGTATAGTAAAAATTGTCAGTTTTCCCATGTGAATAAATACGCACAAATTAAACGAAGCAAATAGTCTGCATTAAAGACTGGCCTTGCGAGGAAACAAGATACGCTAATCTGAGAAAGAAAAAAAAGACAACTGCCCCAACTGGGACTCGAACCCAGGACTTCCCACTGACTATGCCGGGAGCTCTAACCACTGGCTACGGGCTACAGGCTCCAGCTGATGCGATTTTCCAGTTAGATGATCATCCCTCGCCCCGTATGAAGGTTCAAAATTAAGCCGGTTCATCTATACGAGTATTAGTTTGTTTCAGATGATGTATGGGCCTATTTTAATTTAATTTAATTTTTTTAATAAATTAAACAATAAAATAATTACGGTTGAAAATTAACTCCAAATGTGAATAATTTTGTTACATTACATACAATATTGTATGCAACGGATAATGAATTTTACCGTATATGAGTGTTCGAAAAAAATATTTAAAAAGTGTAATACGTGCAAGGGTTCAATATTAAACCGCCATTTTAATGCGACTTGAACTATTAACCAAAATGCGCGCAATAGTCTACAACAAATTGCAAACACAAGTCTATTTCCGGTGAGGCATGGCAGGGGGGAGAAATGGCTCACAAGAAGATATGTAACTTTAAGCTCCAAATGAGTCTTTAACAACACGTGGTAAAAATACCTTCATTCTTTTAATGGGTGTCAGACGTCTTATAGAAAGCAGTTCTGGCAGATGGAGTACCAGATGACGACTGCCCGGCACTTTGTAAAAACGCAGATGTGTGGAGAGTTAAAGAAGCATGAGAGCATGGAAAGCCATCTTGGATCCCTCCTCGCTACCACGGCAAAGAAGACTGTGATATCAAACTGGTCATTAAGCGATATGATTGATACATCACTGGCCATTAAGATGGTAAAGTGATGCTACACTGACCATTAAGACACTGACCATTAAGACACTAACCATTAAGGTGATATCACACCTACCATTTATATAATAATCCTGGAGGCCGGCTAAAAGGAAGGCTAAAAGGAAAACCACTTCTCCCCTCCTCGCGCCCGCATTACAAACGCGCTCTCCCATTCTACCTGCATGCAAACAGGAGGCATGCATGAGTGGTCGATCAATCTGACAAGTCGTTGGGAAGAGTGCCGGAAAAATGTCCCGGGAAATGTGTCCGTAAACTTAATTCATGACCGGCCCCGTGTATAGCACGGGCTTCCTCTAGTAAGACGATGTGGTCACTGATATCGTAGGGCCCGACGATAAGATGACACGGCATGAGTTTTAAAACAATATGGGGCTACCAAACCAGTATTCCCACAAAAATACAGAAATATATTTTCCGTGAGTTTTCCATGTTTTCCAGAGTAGTAGAAGTTAATTTCCAGGTTATTTACCAAAATTTGGGAAATTTTTCTGTACAATCTACCATTTACACTTGTTTTGTAGGGCTCAAATAAATGCAAGAAGAGTAGCCCGATTTAGTAAACTTTAGGTCTCAACACAGACGTATAAAGAAAAATTGTTATTTTACCATAATGTCTTAAAGCAACACCCGGCCTGCCTTATAACAGCCACGCGCAGTCATGTGTCCGGGCGCTGCTATCGCGATATTCGGCGTAGTAACACTACAACGTCACTTCCGCCCTCGTTTTCTCGTGATCACGTGAACGATGCGGAACGACGTCTGGCCTACAGTAGACGAATTGCCGGTCACGTGACAGCACTGACGCAAAACCTGTGTCGTCACAACCGGAAACAATGAAACGTCATGGTTATTGTAGGCGCGCAGCACAGGATTGTATGCGTGCGTCCCGCAGTAAATAAAATTACCAATATTCAACAGAAAATCTCGTAGACGCCACATTTTTAAAACGGATTTTTTTTAGCTAGGGATTGACTAACGGTAAGTAAATAAAAAACTTTGGGGCCGTACTTGATATGGAGGATCGAGAAAAATGGCGCCGGGAGGAATGGCCTTTTAACAAAATATGTTTATTACGCACTTAGGACTAGGCCTAAAAGTGTGACTTTGTGTGTTTTCCGTGAGTTTCAAATGTAGTTTAAATTCCTGGAGTTTTCCAGGATTTCAAAGTTTTCCAGGTTAGTGGGAACCCTGCAAACAGACCACTAACACGTGGTATTGGCCTACGTTGATAGGACAGTAACCATTATATAAAGACGATAAGAGGTACAGGACGCCAACATGGTACGGTGATATCACCGTGGCCATTTTCAGGCGATAAGGGGACACCATAGTGATTATTACGACAATAAGATAATTTCACACTGGGTCTAATGCCATTATAACGATAGGTGACACCACACTGACTGTAAAAGGAATACGACACTGACCGTTAAGATGATACGGCGGTATCACACTAACCATTACGACGGTAAGATGGTACCAAATTAACACTATAAGACGATTCTGTTTAAATAAAGAGGTAGCTTCTAATCCTTAAAAAAAACTCTCCCCTTCTTTCGGTACTATTCGGGAGTTGAAAAAGGCGACAAAGTCGTTGGTATGTTGCGAGTTTAATTTCGGATTTCAACGTCGAAATTGTACCACCCCAGCAAGGTTACGTCGATGACGTCATTTGTGAAATCTGCCAAGCTCAAGATCCACATGACGTCAAATTGTAATGACCCATTGTCACTTCAAAATAATTAATATTCATTGTTAGTTGACATGATGCTGTTATATTAACTGTTGTAACAATGTATGGCTGTGAATTGTCTGTACTTAATGTTTGACGTCAATTGTAACGGCTCGAGCTCGCTTGGTCTTCTGCCGGATGCTCCCAACAATTAGGTATTAACCTTAAATTCGTTTCCGCCACCAACTCCCCGCATCGAAAGGTAATTTTGGCCATTTTAATTAGAAATGTTCTCTTTTTGTCCCGTTTCCCCAAACTTAACATCAAACCGGATCAACCCAGTTGCTAGTTTAGCACTGCAACCCTGTAGCTATTTTGCCTTGCTGTGAAAACTTGAATTAACCCGAAATTTACCAATCCATCTCGTCCCAAGTAAGCCTCATGCCGTTTGGTATTCCATTTTAGGCCCTACGCCAGGGTTAGTGTCGCCCTTGAATGTTAGGCGAGCCAGAGCATACTATCGCTCATGTTTTACAATTAAAGCATAACCAAAATTGAACCACGACTACTAGCCATATTCCACCAATTTAGGTTAATTCGGAATTCCCGCAACCCTTTGATAAGCAGGCCAAGCAAGCAAGTCCCTAACTGTGGGGTTGGCACTTAGGGAGCTGTCACACGTACTAAAAACCCCTACAGGTAATAGTCTTCCCGTATAGAAGACAAATATTGAACATTTCAGTGCTACAAAAGTAAATCTTTGAACGGAATCACACAACCACACAAACATTCGACAGACGATTCCGTAATTTTACGAGAGGGGTGTGGAGGAGGGCAGCTTTTCCTTTGCGCAAAACGGACCCCCATTGTATTCTACTTAAAGGAGAAAGACCCTTTCGTTTTCATTTGCAGTGACCTACATACGGGTCCCTGAAACGGACGGAGTGAGGAACGAGGTGGGTACTCAAGAGCCCTCAATCGGCGTTCCGTTAAACCGCACTGAAACTTGATCTACAGCAGCTAGAGGAGTGAAGTGGTGACGTAGTTTGCATACGTAATGAGGCAATTCCACGAAAGACAACCCCCCCCCCTTCCCCGAACCCTTCTAGTCGTCCTGTCGCAAAGGCCTACCTCTTGCGCGAGTGAGTTTGGACAACAATAAGTCCATTAAAAGGGGCCCCCTTACCTCGCGAGGTCAGCGTTCCGAGCCTAGTCCTTGTTTCTTGAGCTTGAGCAACTGGCTCACCTTGTACGGTAAACCCAGTACTGAACCCGTTCAAGGGACGCTTGTCGGAAGGTACTTATACAGAGGGACGGTCTCCACTGTTTGGGTCCCAAGGCTTTTCCCCTATTGAATCAAAAAGTGAAGATTGAGGTCGGAGTCCCCAGCTCGGGTGAGGTCATCAGAAAAGGGAACACCTTTTCGGAAGATGTGTATAGAATGGAGAAGAGGGATCAATGATTCACGTATGGCATACCGGTACTTGAGGAAGGGACTTAGTACCTGACAGGAACTAGACGTGTTGCTAGCAAGAACATATTCACTTCGATTGCGTAAAGTTTTTTGATGATGTCATTGCTATATGGCAATGCGTGGCGCCATATTAGGCCCGTCAAGGGAAGGTTACAGAAAAAAAAAACACTGACCAAACTGGTGGAAAGAGTACATTTTTATAAGATTTTGACATTATTTCTAATGTCATCCGGTGAACAGTTCTTTAAATTATTAAAGACGGCAAGCCAAAGGCTCAACAAGAGTTAAATAAATACAGACGCAAACCTATTTACGTTGCCTTTTGGACTTATATGTCAGACTGCCTGAGCGGAGAATCGAGCCCACGATCTTTGAAACCAAAGGCCGAGGTCCTACTGATGAGCCAGACTGACACGGCCGTAAACCACTCCGTAGTGATTCTCACGGCATAAACCCTTTTCACCACCAGGTTTGGTGTCCACGCCACAAAACAAAAAGAGACGGCAACAAAAAAAAAATAAATAAATAGCGTAGGTTTTGTACCAATTGTAAATTAATTTTTATATCGAATAGGTGTTTACCTTAACCCTTTATTGCCCATGCCGAACTGGATGCTTGTCTTTTTAATTGCGTCAGTCGCGGCGTTCGAACCGGTATTAACCTGGTTTGGAGAAGAAGGCGCTGACCACCGGGCTCGTGTTTGCTCACTTTGCTCAGGGTCCCCGGGGAGCCCTCACAAAGCTCGCGTTGCGCGTTGAGACTAAGTTTTTTTTTTCCCGTTCAGTAGTTGTCCAATATAGTGCATTGGACTCCTCACCGTAAGGAATTAAACGAGGGTAAAAGTTTAAACTAAAATCTTAAGCTGTATTATTTTTTAAAACTAACATCACTTTTAACAGATGTTAACTGTTCACTAGCCAATCGTTCACTTCGCTAACTTCACTGGTGTTGACCAATGCTTCGTGTGAGCTAGTTGATTTTTTTTTTATTAATTTACCTCATCGAACTTTGACAGTTTTCAGAGCCTTTTTTTTTAAGCATATTTGAGGATTACAAAATCAATTTACAACAATGAAAATATGCCTATGCGAAGAGAAATTTCTCCATTTGGCGCTCCTCTTATCGTAGTAAGTGCCTTAGTTCAAGAGAAGTTATAAAAGTACATGCACGCACCCACATCGTGCGTTCTTAATGACGTAGATTTTAAATCGTTGGATTTTCATCAGTGTTAAACGTGATTTTAAAACGCCGATCAGAATCACATTGACTGAATTCACACTTTTCCACCAAGGCGGACGTCTATAATTACCGTACGATGTAAAAGGAACATCTAAATTTTGGTTGGAAGCAACCAGTGAACAATCAAACCAGTGAACAATCAACACAACGAACAAAGGAAAAAGCACCCATGCATTTTATGAGAGCATTAAAAAAAAATCCATTCAGTCCAAAACATTCCACTTTTCTCTTCGGGTCCGGGTTTTAACACCGGTACTCCCAAGGTCGCAACAAGTGGTAAAAAAAAAAAGGACGAAAATCGGCCACCGTCTTCTTGACGAGCTTCAAGTAAAAAAAAAAAAAGGAACCAATTGGCAAAGAAGGCGGCTGATCAACGTCTTCCACTTGCGCCATCCCCAACAACTCTCCCAACACCCCCGCCCTCCCACAACGCCAAACCGTTCCGCCGATTCCCACTAGCACGGCTTTTTTTCCCCCCCGTCCGCCACCTTCTATTTTTGCTTGGTAGCATTTTCCTAGGCGACCATCGTGATCCCACAGGTGTTCCAACGTCTCTTCGCTCGCCGAGCCAGGCAGGTAGGTATTGTACACCCTGCCATTATCCAGTCTGATCTGACCACCTGGCCATGCAAACCAATGAACTGGACAAGCGAGAAATCAATGGGAACAACCCTGTCATATTATCGCACCAGCTGAGGGTGGACTGACTGGGCCAAGGAAGGAGAAGGATCAGGAGACAAGAGCGGTCCACAACCCCCCCCCCCCCACCCCCACGCGCCCACGGGGCCCTCCCCAACCCGCCACCCCTTTCGAATCGAACCCCGCTACTGCGTCACGTTCTCGATATAACAAAATTCGTGTCTTGACGCTTCGCTACCCTTGTTATGGCTCGCGATTTAAGGAATGATATGCGCACAATGACTCCTCACCTAACGTCGGTTTTGGACAAGCGTTCTTTTTCAATAGACACGGTCATTTTTTAACGCTTTTGTAGCCTACAATTTCATTTTTTTAAGCGCATTGAAAATCGTGATTTTTTTTAACTTCTTTTTTTACATCGCGTGATTGGTGCATTCCATTCTCTTCTTCGAGCCCAACAAGTTAAAAGTGAACCGGATGAAATGAAGATTAAGAGTTGCATGCCTAATTTCTTTCGCGTAAATGCATAAGGCAGAGCCGTTTTTATCCACAGTTGCGCTGCAAGTGTGTGGTCGCATTGTACGAAAGAAAATCACATCACAAAACAGTGTCGTTCTGCGGGGGAAGGGAATGTCAGGCGTAGTGGACGGTGATGGGAGGAAGGATATGAAAGAAGGGGCACGTCAACACAATGCTTATTTGCGCCGATACTTTGACGGAAATGGAGAAAGTCTCCTAGAGTTTCAATAAATACAGATGCAAATCCTATTTCCGTTGCTTTTTAGACTTAAATGGCAGACTGAATATATTGAACCAACGGCCTTTGAGACCAAAAGGGCGAAGCTCTACCGCTAAGCCATGCTGACACGGCCAACGTCAGTATAGCCGTGTCGGTATAGCTTAGCGGTCTTTGGTTTTGAAGGCCGGTGCTACGGACTTACCTGTCGACGCGCCATTAAGCCTCAATTCGCTCTCCCCCTTCGGTCATAGAGGTCGTGGGTTCAGTTTCCACCGAGGCGGTCTGACATTTAAGTCCAAAAAGCAACAGAAATAGGTTTACATCTGTATTTTTACCCCACTAATCCAGCCGAATTTTCTTTCTGTTTATTCTTATGGCATCTACGTTACAGTATAAGAAAATACGGGCAGTTCCTTTCCCAGGTCACTGACATAGCACCTTTATTGACATGTTCACTTCCTCACTAGCCGGAGGATCACTGATCTGGGAAAGTCTTATGTCCGTGATTAGGGGATGGATTGGTTCAAATCCGTGTCACACCACTCCAACGACAAGGAAAAGGTAAAGTGCCTTACTCTATCACGTCATTTCGGTAGTGTATAATTTTCGCTGCTTGGGTTATTTTCCTCTTTCCCCTCATATATTTTTACAGCGATTTGCACATATTTATTAATAGTTCCTTTAGAAACCACTAAACTTGCTTATTTGTTTATTTATTTATTTAATGACTATAACCGGTAGCCAATAAAAATTTTAGTTTGGAACGAAGTGTGCAGAATAAACAGTGCTAAGATATTTTCAAAATAACAAAGTGCATTTTTATTAGGAAAGATGAAACATTGAAATTCTTCAAATTCTGGAGACCATCCCATTTATTATTGAAATTGAGAATAGGCTGTCTTTGATATAGTAATGTGCACAATCCAGCACATTGCCAGAAGAGTAGCACTGGATGACCTTGACCGTGATCCTCTACAGTGCGTGAAGACGCCAGTTAAACTTCCGTGTGAGATACATGCCTATTTCATTCAGCGTCCACGTGGATTACGTGTACTTTGAAATAGATAGTTTTAGTTCGGGCCTTCTTATGACAGTGTTACTGTTAGTATTTTGGTTATAAAACCAATTTTTTTTATTAGCCTACTTTATAACCGTTTTTTTTACACCCATCTTATTAAAAACAAGTTGTTAAATAGTAGTTAGAAGAATACTAGCTACCACAAAAGAACTGTAACTGTAGTTACAACTAGTTTTTTTTTTCAGCAGTTAGTTAGTCGTTGCAACTATTTTTTTCCCACTGTAGTTAGTAACTGTAGTTTAATTACCTTTTCTGGTAGTTGTTACCCATCACTGTTGTTATTAATACGTCATCGTCTCATGATTACAGTTAGTTTTATTACTTGTTTCATAACGGGGATTCATATCGTCACCGAACCTTCGTAGATATTTTATTTCCCATTACAGTTAAAACTTGCTGGCTTACTTGCTGGTCAGTGAAACAATAAGTCATATTTTCTTAACCAGCGATTCGTACACGTCTGCACACTAGAAGGAAACCAAAACACGAGGATTATTAAGGGGGGAGGGGGAAATTAAGACTTAATGGCGCGTCGACAGCCAGGTCAATAGCGCCAACCTCAGTCACAGTGCACTTTAGCTTTTTGACGTGCTCCCAACTGTAGCCATTGCACCAGAAGGAGAGAGGTACAGTTTTGCTGGGTAAATCCCATCGGAAACTCCGTAGGTTCTTTTGCATGCCACAATCGACACGAGCACGAAACATCACAGGGCCCTTCTCTTCCCGAAAATGCCAGGGGTGGCTGAGGCCGGACTCGAACCCGGGACCTCAGGTACATGAGACGGTCATGCTAACCATCAGGCCACCTTGCACCCTAGTCACAGTGCAGTGGTCCGGGTTGCCACTGCGCTACACATTACAGAATATTAAGGTGGAGTGTAGGGTGTTCTGGTTACGACCAACGCTTCAACAATCGGCCATGTTGCTTACGTCACTCAGTGCGTTGCTCGGCCGATTGTTTTTTTTTTTAATGAGAGAGACTGTCGGGACCGCCCACGTCATTCTAAAACCACTTGATTTATTCTACACCCTTGGATAATTCCCGACAAGGTCTCCCCGACGACAAGTTAGGCCCAAAAAAAAATCGGTTAGCTTGTCGGAAGAACAGCTTGTCGTTGGGAAACCTCGACGTCGCCCCGTTGGTCAGCTACTGGCTGCACGTACTGAGAATGCCGTATATGTTTGCCGAAAATTTTACATTTTTATTAAATGAACTGTAGGGATTCCCTGGCGTACGGGGATTTTGTCCCTTTTACCTTCCCTCAATGAGTAAGAAGGTCCTGAACTTCTTTCTCTATTCCTAATTTCATAGATCACGGTCATGGCGTACGAAGAGGCAGACAGGGCAAGGCCCATGAACTCTACGTTTTCTCGCGTTATCATTTAAAACACGTACTAACAAATTATCCAAGAACGGGATGGACGCAGGGGGTGCAGCAGGGAGGGGAGGGGAAGCTGGGGGGGGGGGAGGAGGTGTTGTTCAACTACAAGAAGAGGCGCAAGAGTAGTCTGTCCGTTTTCAGGTGTTCGGCCTATCTGTCTGTAAACAGCAATTTTGCAGAATTGGGGACTGCAGCATCTCTCCCGCGCGCGTACTTGTCCCGATCGTATGCACTGATAAAGTTAATTAACTTGGGTCGTGATGGGTTGCCGAGGCGCCCCCCGTTATAACAACATCCGTATCCAACTCTCGGGTTGAAGACCTTCACAGACCACTTTGGTGTAAAGAGGTACTGCGGCTGGTTGGAGGTGTTGTGTGCCTTATTCGTTCATCAAAAAATTCGATTTTTTTTTTCTTTTATTTTGAATAGGAAGAATTTTTTCGGTTGTGTTTTTTTTTTAAGCATTCGTTTTGTTAAAGCGTTGTTTAGTCAGTTATTATTTTATGAATCAATACATACACCATTTTTCCTCGACTTTGCCGTGTGGCTGATCTAATTCGCAGTTGGTGGACCGTTGAATAGTATTGTTTATTTGGTTGAGTCGTTTTTTGTTAACATTTTTATTTCGATTTGTTAATAACTTCCCAACTAATTTAATTTTTGATAATTAATCAGTTACAATTCGTGCTACGTTTCGTTTAAGCCAATGCCTTTTTATAAAAATGTCTTTTTTTTTTTACGACGTTAAAGAAAGCTGGATATAATGAACACCTCAGTTAGCCTTCAGACACCTTCGATTCGAAAAACATCATAATTATGAACGTAAAATTTTCGACCAGATTGTAAAAGTGACAGTCACACAGGTAATTGTCTGATCCACCATTTTGATGATTACATCACACTAATAACATTATAAATTTCGTTTAAAATTTTTGTTTTCAATAGGAAATTGCGCCAGTCCTCTCATATTCGGATCCGGTTGGAAAAAAATTCCCAAGTAAAGTCAGGTTTTAAAGTAATGGTTTATAGGCTATCAGTGGATGTTTATCATTAAACAGTTTAAAGATATTAAATCGCACCCTTGATAAATAAATTCAGATGCCAATCTATTTACGCCTGCCTTTTAGGTTTAAAAATGTCAGGCTACCTGAGCGGGGAATTGAACCTACAACCTTCGAAACCAAAGACCGAAGTTGTCCCAGCTAAGCCGTATCATATGGCTTAGCTGTAGAACTTCGGCCTTTGGTTTCGAAGGTCGTGAGCTCAATTCCTCGCTCAGGCAGTCTGACGTTTAAGTCCAAGCGGGAACGTAAGTAGGTTTGCATCTGTATTTATTTAAGAATTCTCGATCCCATTTGGCTTTCTGACCAGTTTATCATTGATAATCAGTCAAGTGGCCTAGTGGAAAAGATTAGTTCAATGATAACGATAAAAAGGTCAATAGCCGAATATTTTGGCGGTAATTGAGACACACAAACCGAAATGACCGAATCATGCTTTCCAAAAAACTATAAATCTTAAAAACTTGGTTTGCAATGGTCAAATACGACCATTTGTCATCTCAATTGTCACCCGTTTCAAACCTAGGACCACCAATTTGTTTTAACTTGCTTTTTTAAAGTTCGAGTGGGTCTACTTGAGTAAAGGACGAGAACAAGAACACAAACTAAATTTTAATCCTATTATAAATTGCAGCGAGCCAGCAATTATCTTCGCTGCCATACCTGGCTTCATTTAGAAGGAAGTAAAGAACAAGGCATCTGCCCCTCTCAGCTCCCCCTCCCCGCTCACATTACTATAGCAACGCGAACGTTGTTCTTCTTCTATCCTGTCCGCCATCATCAGATAAGGCCGGCACATTATTTGGAGATGCTATCGCCGCCTGTACATGCATGTTTGCTTTTAGCATAATTTTTGTCCACTGGCTGTAGAGCACGCCCATTTAGTGCGGGCCTGCTCTTGTTTGCTGCGGCGCGAGTATGGCGCGGATGGCGGGCCTAATAGGCCTATTAACAAAACCAGTCGGGACGATGGAAGAAAACGAAAATGCTCGAGGAAAAAAAACCACGACGAGCGCCAATTGTACCACATAAAAACCTGTTCTGGCGGCGAGATCGTTATCCAATTTACCTTTCCTGATAAAAATCACTCCGTTCTGAAACAATGAGAAATTGGAATTCAATTACATATCACGCAAGACAGTATGTGAATCACGCTTCTTGGATGAGGAGGGAAAAAAATAGGTCTCTCTCTGCTCTCCGTTTAGGCCTAATTTAATCATGATCGTCCTAAATTCTCAAGGAAATGCCATAAGTCTCTGACATTTGAGATGCAAATTTGCCGCGTTTCTTTTTTGAAGGGCTTGTGAAAGGGTGAGCGATTGTATTGTAATGGCAGATTATAAATGACTGGTTTCAAGCAAGCTGTTAATAATATGGTCTGTTGAATTGTGACCGGCTAAACAGTTGTGCATTTTATTTATTTATGTTTAGGTTTAACGACAGGAAAAGGAAGGCCGTAAGAAGAAGTTTACGCCAACACGTTGGTTATTTGCGCCCATACAGTGACAAATGTGGCCTGACTTTGATTAGCAACACTAGTGTACGAGGGAATGAGGCTTAATGGCGCGTCGACAGCTTGGTCATTAGCGCCAACCTCAGTCACAGTGCAGTGGTCCGGGTTGCCACTGCACCACACATTACAGAGATATTATGCAAACCCCTAACCTAAATCTTGTCATACATCTGTACCTCCTGCAAAAATTGAAAAACACCGGACAGGAGGACAGACTTATCGCCCAATTGACGCACAATGTCATGCGGAAGATGGAAACAACGACGAAAACCAACCAACCAACCAACCAACCAAATGAACAGAAAAAAAATAATCGAGGGGAAGCGAAAGGGTGACATCATAGTACACAAAACAAGCAGAAACTGCAGAGCATATAACGAAACCATACTCTGTATCCGTCCGACGCGTGAACGACGACAAAAGACCCTGTGGAAGTGACAATGAGTATTCGGTAAGAAAACAGCTACGTACGCCATTTTGTTTAGATTTCGGGCTAACACAATAAATATTCTTTCCAGGAACCTTATACTATTGGGTTGGTCCACTCAGTGCAACGCGTCAGAACTATAGCTGAACTGTTTCCGGTTGTAATGAATAAACGGGTGAGATTACCCAAGATGCCACAGTTGGTGACATCATTGTTCCCAACCAAAAACAAGCAATAGCTTTGACAAAATGAATAAACAATTATAAAACGAGCTGATCGCACAATCTTTACTGAACAGTAGAATACACATTATTAAACCAAAAGGAGAAATTGCTAAGAGATTAATCGAGATGACATAGTTGATGACGTCGTTGCTTCAAAACCCAAATAATGGCGTAGTTTTATGAGGCCTGTTGCTGACGGTGCCGTCCGTCTGTTGACATGATACAACAATGTTGCGTAATTATTTTCATTTAGTTGCATTGTCGATTGAGTTTAGGTACGTAGTTTTTTTGTTGGTGTTTTTACCCAAACTGTGTTATCTGCCCCGCTGTAGACGAGAGGCACAAATTAGCAGAACTCCTAGCGGAAAATGTGGTATCTAATAGGTAGCTTAATGAACTTTATAACAATCTAAAGGTTTAGGGCAGTCCAGTCCAGCTTATGTTTGGTAATAAATATTCATTTGTTTGTTAGTCCAGTTTTGCGTCGATTCATCCAATTGGTGCAGCAAAATCAACAGCCAATGAGGCGCAAGAATCAGTAAAAATGATGCGAATCAGGTTAATGAGGTCATATATGACGTAATACACGTTCACGTTAAAAAAAAAAAATGGCCGCCACCTTGCCGATGCATATCGTAAAAATCTCGCACCGTCTCTCGCGCTACTGCATAGTGACGAGCAGACCGACCCTGCTTAAACCAGCATGTAATCCAGGGTTCCTCTTTCGTATATGCTACTGTCAGCCATCTTAAGTTATTTGTATAGCTATGAATAAACGATTGGGAATGTCGAATTGCAACCATATTTGCAACCAAAAACAATTCATTCTTGCGGCCATGTTGAATATCAGATGAGTTTCTAGGTGCAAGAATGAGCTGGGACTTCGTTGCCCTTGTAGACTAGGTCTGCAACTAAATACCTTCAGTCCTGCGTGGTATTATTGCGTGGTCCAAACTCGTAAAGTTACGTGAAGGAGTCATACGCCTCACCTGGTCTACAACATCCCCCCCCCCCCTCCCTCTTCCCGTGCACCTCTTCTTCAAATCGACACCGAAGCATTGACACCCGCTCTTTCCTTTCTCTTATTCTTTTCTCCTATTTTTTTTTTTATTCTCTTTCTTCTTTCAAATCTTCCAGAAGTTCATTTTCTTCACACCTGGCCTTCAAGGTAAGGCGAACGGATAAGTCCTTCTAAGTATATTGCATTGCAAGGTAAGGAGAGTTTCTTGCACCCTTCAAAAATCTTTGTGTGCAGCGAGCGGCACATTCCCCCCAGGGTGAAAGGGGTGGATTTGGGGCGTAGAAGTGGGTTGAGGGGTGCACGTGGATAGAGAGAGGGATACAAAAAGGAAATGGGGGGTATGACCCATCGTACTCTATTTCTTCCGTAAAACTTTGGTCACCACCAAACTCCAAATCCACTGTTCCCTTAACATCAACGGTTAGGTAAAGAATAGATTTAACTAGCTCTCAACCCGCCTAAGGACAGCAAGTAACCTATCCAACCCGTGAAGGCAACCTGTCTAATTGTTGATATTTATTACCCATTCCAAAAATCCTTGATTAAATGGCTACTGGGCCTAAGTACTGACTCTGTGGAAATGTTATTCAAGATTTTAAGCTAAACCCTCTATCGCACTAGGTATGTGTTGCCCTGTCAACCCATTAACTTCCCATCATGCACAATTTTTATAATTCGTTTTGTGTTTGTTGATTACTTACTTGTTGTAAAGTTTTGCAGTGACTTTTTCTTTTTGTGCAATGGTTTATACTTTTTTTTTTGGATGGTACCCTACACGCCACGCGCGGGCATCAGCTCTTGTGGGGTGTGGGCGCATACTGTATTGTTGAACTTTCATTGTTTGTTGTAATAAACTCGCTTACTTACTTATCGCACCCATCGCACACCCGTCGATAGATTCCATTATTGGATTGCAGAAGAGCAATGCTGTGGATGATGCCGATAGTCGTAAACCGCTTACGGTCTTAATAAGGTACAAGTTTGGATTACATTATTCCTTCACGGGGGGAAGGGGAGGGGCAGATTGAGGCTTAATGGCGCGTCGACAGCTAGGTCATTAGTGCCAACCTCAGTCACAGTGCACTGGTCCGGCTTGCCACTGTGCCACACATTACAGAACTGTTACACAAATGGTCTCGCGGAAGATGGAAATATCGACGAACTCCGAAAGAACCCAACACGGATTTTTGGGGATGTGGTAGTAGAACTAAATAGGTTTTTATCCGTATTTTTTAAATATAGAGCAGTGACAATTGCCGCCATATTGGCACCAGTATGGGTTTTGGAGGGCATAACTACAAGGTGCACTACATAAAAATGGAGGGAAAAACAACGGAAGAGCGGATTTCTTAGGCTTAAAAATAACATTGTTTTCTCCAACAACAGAAATCGCGCGTTTTAGGTCTAAGAAATCACTCTTCACAGCATCGGCTTCAGTATGACGCCCTTCTGTTACTCTCTGCAGTGCCCCTTGCTGCTAACCCATTAAGGCTCCAGCATAGAGTTATATACCATAATACTAGGTCGTGTCACTGCTCTATAGGTAAGTTAACAGCCTACTGGACGGTGCCAAACGTAGTAGGTAGGGGAACGGGCGGGGGATTGAGGCTTAATGGCACGTCGACAGCTAGGTCGTCATTAGCGCCAACCTCAGTCACAGTGCAGTGGCCCGTGATGCCACTGCGCCACGTACTTAGGCCAGTTTTTTTCCGCATGGTGGGAAATTTCGGGCAAAAGACCACAAAAACCGATTAGGGGTGTTCGTTTTTATGCGCGGGTTAATTGGTTTACACTAAATAATTTCCCAATGCTGTAATCAATGGAGTAATTTTTTTGGTCAAAGAAAAGGTTTCGGTGAAACATTTAAAATTGGTCACAAATTATAAAGGCCGGTTCCCACCAAACGAAAGTTTGGAGCATCCGTAGCGCCATTGTGCGCTATCCAATTCTCCCTAGCGCTTGCTCACAGCAAGCAAAGAAATGCACAAAGAAATATCTGTTAACAAAACAGACAAGCCACTTGTCTCCTTAATTACTGAGTTAACAAATTTGGTACGTCCTCGTGCCCCTGGAAACAAGCTATAAAGATTAACAATATTGCATGCCATTAGATGGCGCCACGGTAGAATAATTAAGAAAATCTCCTGGCGCCGTCGAGTGGCATTAATATCGTTAAATTTTTCAGCTTGCTCCCTGGTGCACGGGGACGTCCCAGATTTTTACTCAATAATCACGGAGGCACGTGGCTTGTTTGTGTGTTCAAATGCATTGCTTTGTACATTTTCTTTGCTTGCTGCGAGAGTGAACTCGATAGGGCTAAATGCTGCAGACTCAGAGTTGGGGTGGCAACCCACCTTTAAAAAAAACGGCAGAAATTTGTGCATAGTTTGTCAGTATTACAATTCCCCTCCCCGGTTTTGTTACAATGCTAGTATTTTCCTTCTCTTGTCCCGTTGTCTTGAAGCGTTCCAAAAAACCAACGTGCCTTGTAAATATGTAACTGGTCGTCGTTCCGGAACTCTCGCATAAGGTTTTGGTGACGTCCAAGGAGAACAATTTTCACCTCAAGGGCGCTCCTCAAGGCTCTTCGAGGCGTTGCACTGAATCTGCCTTATTCTGCGAGAGTCCGGCTTACCGTCTCTCTGGACGTAGAGCGATAGACGGACAGACAGACAAACAGTCAGTTTCTGGACAACCGTAACGAAATTCAAACGGACTTGCTGTTCGCTGTACGGCGTGGCCTCTGGAACATCAAAGCTCACCTCCTTAACTGACAGGTGACGAATAGATGGGAAAAGAGACCCTCGTTATAACGGCAAGCATTCAGTAAAGCGTTTCTCTCACGCCCCCACACGCCTATAGACCCGGATTCGTGGAGGGTCTACTGAAACAGCCTCCCAGCGCGATTTCTCTTCAGCTTTTTTTGTTTGAATTTTTTATTTTTTTTTTGGCATATGTATTTTTTTTTTTAATCGTAGTTGAAGGTGTCGAAGAGAAAGAAGCCACCTCAACTCACTCACGCGTTTCAACGAACCCACCTAGCCGAAAAGATAAAAATCATTCGGAATTTCATCTTTAGAGAGTGTTTTTTGTGTGTTTTTTTTTCTTCTTAGAATTTAAGTGCATGCAGTGTTACCAGTCGCAGGCTAGATAAACGAATTAAAGGGAATAAAAATGAAAATAAAAGTTTACTTGAAGGTAAGAGATGCTAATTTTAAGTTGGCATATCGCTGTTGTATGTTGAAACAGCGCTTCCCCCTCTCGGCCGGGTAAATAATATATTGACCAAAAACCTTGATATTGATGAGAAAAATGTAAAAAATGTTGACCTTAATTAGAGTCGATCGATTTAGACTCTTATTCGAATGGTTTGTCTGTCTGGGTGGGTGTCTGTCTGTGTGTTCGCGCTATAGCGTTTGGACGAATTATCGGATTTCTGTCAAATTTCGCACACACATTTTATGGCACATTTCTAGGTCTGTTCGAAAATGGGTCGAATCCGTTGGGGAAATCCTCCACTAAAAATAATCAAAGATTTTTGTTCGCAGCAAACGTACCAGGTTCGTTATTTTTCCTTCAGCTGACTGACGTCATCCATCCACGACCAATAACTGGGAACTATGTAGCCTTCGTCAGCGGCTGATGTCACCGCCAACCGACCAATGACTGGCAATTTGCTGAAATTATTCTACAGATCACTGACGTAAGCACGCCGCCTCACTGATGTGTACGTTCCTACATATCAGTCGTGCCGTGTTACAACGTCGCCATCGGATAAATGAAATACTCAAAACGCCGGGTTTGGAGGCCTCCCGTGTTTAACACGGCCAAACGGTTCTGAATATTTTTAATGTTGATTCAGTTCACTATTGGTCTAATTAAACTTCCAGTTTTAAAAATGAAAACCGATAGCAGAATCGTATTGGGCTCGTCTTTAAATGAGAGGTGTGCGCCGCCATGCCATCCCATCTGATCAAAAACTATAAACCCAAGAGGTCACTGGATTTACGGTTGCATACGCGTCGTGGAACCGCGGCCAAGAAATCATTTGGGTTTTGGGATTGTATTCTTTAAGGAGGGGTAATTATTAACTGGTGTTAGACAATTAGTAGCCATATCGATTGCTATATTAGCAAGAGAAAACAAATCGACTCTCACTATAATTGGTTTAAACAGGTTTATTAATCATCAGACAAGTAGGCATACCTTATGGTGTGTACAGACTATTCCAGGTAAAACAACCATCGGCCAGCAATTTTTCTCATCCATTCTTAGGCCACGTTTGTTTTAAAATGAAAGTTCAAATGATTTTTAATAAATAACTTCCAGAACGATTATTGCTAGTGACTTGTGGTAGCACCATGATTGGAATACTGACGAAAAAAATGACTAAATTTTTTTTCGCCAGCATTCCAGTGGTGCTGCTACCACAAGTCACTAGCTACAACTGTTTTGGAAATCATTTATTAAAAACCATTCTAACTTTCATTAAAAAAAAAAATAACCTGGCCTCAAAATGGATGAAACAATTGCTGGCAACTGGTCGTTTTTAACAGGAATAGTATAGACACGCCATAAGGTACTATCTTGTCTGCAGATTATTTAAGGTCAACAATTTTACATCTTTATCATCAATATCAAGAATTTTGTGCAGTGGAAAAAAAAAAGACATTTTTGTTAATAAGGTTTTTTTTTACGGGAGCAGCTTACTTACTGCGAGTGTGGCTTATATGCGAGACAATACAGTTATATCAAAAAGAGGTGGTACCAACTGCTGTTGGAATGAACAGTTTAACAGTTTATTTGGTTGATTTTCGTTACGACTTCGAAATCAATGGCATGTTTAAATTTTGAGGTTAGCTTATAACTTAAAGCGAGCGAGATTATCCTGCATAGCTTCAGACGGGGGGGGGGGATGATTGAGGCTTAATGGCGCGTCGACAGCTAGGTCATTAGCTCCAACCTCAGTCATAGTGCCGACTGTGGTCCGGGTTGCCAATGAGCCACACATTACAAAGATGTTCAGTCTTACAGCCATACTCCAGAATCCACTGTATCCGTGAGAGGACAAATGTGAGTGTAAACATGTAAGTTAAGGGTCAACAATTTTAGTATACAAAATTTGGTACGTTTCGAAGCAATCCCCCGTTTCGTTCTCAAGCAATAAAAAAATACGGCTAAGAAGCCAAAGTCAAGTCAAACACTTTAAAATCCATGAAAACTTGAAAACTCAAAACACAAGCAATGAGTATTCTATTTCATTTATTTTTATTTAGTAGGCGAGATGCACATTGGGTTTTTGAAGTATTTTCATGGGTTTTAAAATGTTTTCTTGAATTTGACTTCTTAGCCGTATTTTTTGTCATTGCTTGATAACGAAGCGGGGATTGCTTCGAAACGTCCCAAACTTTTCATTTTTATGTGCACTGTACTAGCTTTCCATTTTTTTAATCGTTAGGCCTAATTAAAGATTGGTCAAAATACAACTAAGTTTTCGTCACCTACCAGTCACGTCAGCCCGAAATTACAACAACAAACTCATTAAACGTTTTTTTCCCCCTATCACGCTAATCAAAAACTCGCTGCTTGTGTAAGCACGTTCAAAAATCATGCGACGCTTCACAACAGAATAATCACTCTCGTACAAGCAACCGTAATTATTAAAAAAGTATTCGACCACGCATGGCTAACGATGCTTAAAAATATTTGCACTCTACGTGTCGGCAGTTTCAAAATCTAAATCGTTAATGCTAGAATCTATAATTTTTATGACTGTAATTAATTTAAACGCAGACCCAATCAGCGAAAGAGAGACGGTAATTATTCATAATTATTTGGGCGTTGACGTAAAAAATAATTAATGTTTTTCGATTAGAACAATTAAAGGAATTACACAGCGTACATAAAAAAAATTAACACTTATCGTGAACAGGCTACTCCTAACGAGTTTTCTCAAGTCTTTTTTTTTTTTTAATTAATGATTGTTCAGCCTGGACGTATAATTTTTTTAATTGATTAGAAACTGTGTTACTGATACACCTGCAATGCTGCATCCGTTGATTTGTGTTGAGGGACGGGGCCTGTCATTGCAGTTTGTTCTTAGGTTGGACCCAAACCTTAGCTTAGGGCGACAGTAAATATACACCTTAGATAAATATAGCCAATATTATTCTCACGTGAGAAGTGGTCATATATAACGCCGTAACCGTAGGCGCCCGCAAACTTTAAAAACAGAAGGCCACCCCCCATCCTCGGAATGGGAGGGGGGGGGAAGGGGAATGAACAACATTTTCAGTGGAAGATGTAAACAAAGATAGCCCCCCCCCCCCTATTTTTCCAGCAAACGTACAATTCTGGATTGCAGTACTCGAATAGCCTGTTTTAATGTTTTTTTTTCTCCACAATTTTATCGACCAAAGTGATAAAAACAAGCAGTTGAACAAAGTATAATACAGGGTTCAGACAATTGTTTAATTCTCAATTTCCCTGACATTTCCCGGTTTTCCAGGTGACTATTTCCAGGTGTTTAGAATATGTTTAGTTACGGAAACAGACAGTAGATGATGTTTTTATTAATACTTGTACGAAAATAATCCAACATCCCAGAAAATAGCTGTTTAGAGACTACTCCAGTCGGGACCAAACTCAATTTCATCATGACATTGTGCGTCAATTGGGCGATAAGTCTGTCCTCCTGTCCGGTGTTTTTCAATTTTTGCAGGAGGTACAGATGTATGACAAGATTTAGATTAGGGGTTTGAATAATATCTCTGTAATGTGTGGTGCAGTGGCAACCCGGACCACTGCACTGTGACTGAGGTTGGCGCTAATGACCAAGCTGTCGACGCGCCATTAAGCCTCAATTCCCCCCCCCCTCATTTTCATCACAGATATTTATAATAGCCTAAGATTTGGTTTACTGAGTTATATCTAAAATACTTGAACATATATTAAAGCACAAATTAAAATATTTGCTACTAGCCTGGGATTTTGTTTCTGAGCTGCTATTCAATGGAACTTACAGATCAGATACACGAATTTGTGTGTTTTTTTTCTTCAAATTCCCCTGATTTTCAAAAAAAAAATATTGTTTTCCCTGAAATTTCCCTGATATTTTGGCTCCATTTTCCCTGAGATGTCCAGGTTCTCTAGGTTTTCCTGGTTTTTTTCTGAATCCTGTAATAAATTAACAAGCCAAAAAGTACACAAATTAAAAAACTACACCCGGGCGCGCGTTTCGTACAAATCGTAGCTCATTTTCAAGGTACAAGAAGCTAAAAACAGTTTAAAAAAATTGTCTCAGGATGCTATAGGAGTGTCAAAAACACAGACAAAATTGTCGAAGTCAGGTAAAAATTTAAAACAGAATATATTTTTAAAAGGAGGAGGACAGGTGACCTTATGTGCTGAATGAACAAGGAGAAGTAAAAATGACCACCTCTCCACCTTCTTTTAAAATATTTTTAATTTTACTTAACTTGGACAATTTTTTCTGCATTTATTTACATTCCTTGCACTAGATGCAATTCTAAAGTGTTTGTGCATGATTCGTGTACGTTAAAAAAGATCTATGACTTGTTGGAAGGTCGGATGTATAGTGTTTGAGTTTGTCCACTTTTTGACTTGTTTAATAATTATTATCTGCTTTACTATAGGACATTCCCCTCTTATATGGCCGGTTTAACACAGCATTGTCGTGCTTCCCCGTTTGCATAAAATACTGAGATTTCCCGTTAGCAGTCGCCCAAGTTTTCATTAGATGTATAGGACAGCCCCCCCCCCCCCCTAATATGGCCGGTTTTGTAGAGCATTGTTTATGAACAAAATAATCACAGATTGTTAGATATCAACTGAAGGTCCAGAAAGTTTTATAGGAGTTTACAGGTAGTTTGGTGACCATAATATGTTATGGTATGTTTTTGTGACGTATTGTTTTGTCACAAAAACATCAGGGAAATGTATTTCCATTGTTGAAAGTCCCCCGAAATTTGAAAGAAAGGCAGAGCAAAACAGGTTACGTTCGGGGGGGGGGGGGGAGGTTTGCCCTACGTGTCACTGTATTTTCATGCTCACGGAAACCACGACAATGCTCTAAAAAAAACCGGCCATATAATTGGGGGCTGTCCAAGTTATGATTATCGTGATTCCAAAAAAAATATATGACGTCCCAGAAACAGAATATTTTCAGCCGTTCTGCGACAAGCTTTTTACAAACTAAAAACGGTCTGCGGGAAGAGGTTGGTGTCTCCAGGTTGCAGGTAGGGTGTGAAGGTGGAATTTTGCATTGTGCAAAATTTTGAGTTAAGCCCATTTAAGTTCATGAACAAGTTTCTTGCGAGAACTTCTTTTCCAGACCTTTGTAGGTTGTTTTTGCTTAAACAACTTGAGAACGACCAAACCTATCGTCATGACAATAGCAACATTCAAAAGCTCTCGAAAAAAACGGTTAAAATGGTATATTTGAACGTCAAAATCGGTCAATTTTTGGCGTAATTATCGCAAAAAGATCCAGTCAGAAAAGAGTCGCTGCAGCATAAAATCGTACTACAACACCGCCAGCCGTACTGCGACGTAGCGTCGCGCGTCGCTCTGATTCTGCTACAGGGCGATGATGACGTCATCAGTACTGTCCGTCTTTGTTTAAAACACAGTTAGCATTATTACTTATTCACACAAATCAGTTTGGAAGACCACAAACGAATAAACGAAGAATAAGAACCGGGAGACAAATCAGTTCTGTATCCCACTGCGCACTTCCCATTGCAGACATCAATAGAATAGAATTAGCAGTGGGAATCTCGGTGATCTGGAGACACACAAACAAACAACATTTTAACGAACGAGCAATTTTAAAGAAATTAACGTGGCGAACCTTAATACTTTATTAGTGCTTTAGATTTGTATTATTTACGTTAAGTAACATACACCACCGTAATATATATTAAGTACTCCTAATCGTCAATAGATGGCACCACGATGCCCGAGTGTGCAACATCCGATTTTTTTTTTGATCGAATGGGAAGGACTAGCCTATTTTTCAACCAACGATCAATAAAATAAATCAATACACTCGCAGCTTTTAGGCTTTCGCGACGTACGGAATCTTTAATTACTATCGGCTTGGAAAAACGGTATAGAAGCAGTAAACTGAAAAAAAAAAAGAAGAAAAAAACAAGCGGCTACAGCGATTACCTAGTCACATCCGGTCTTCTGTACCAATGGTGAGGTGCACACCTCTATCACGCATGGCAACAGCTATCTCTCCCATATAATCTAAAAGCAGTAACCATCAGAATTGCAGTTAAAAATGTGTTAGCTTTTAAGCTTATTTTAGAATTTTGGCGTAGTTGTCAACTTTTAGGCCTAATTCTTACCTGGAGCTTTAAGCAGCTAACGGAGATTTGGATTGCAACACGGTGTGCTTTCGGGCACACAGGTACAGTGTTACAACGTAACGCGCAATGTAGCCTATATAGATCAGTGGTAGTAGGGAAGTGACAGGCAAAACGCTGTTGATGAAGCCAGGAGCTACTCGTAGAAATTTGACGTTGCCGTGGTAACGTGATTTTAGGACTAATTTCCATGTTTTAGGCGTAATTTTTCTAACTGTAATTTTAATTTCGTAAGTAGCAGATAGGCCTAATGGAAGATCTAGTTGGACGGTTACGCCCATTCATTCATGCAACAATGCGACGAGACTTTTAAACGAAGCTACAATGCTTTTGTTTTTATGGCTGCAGTGTTATCCTTAGGATTTCAATTCGACTATGAAATGTTATTATTTAATTTAGTTTCGTCGAAAAAGTCTATTAGCTATAAGGAAGTAACGACGTTTTAATTTGCCATGTTACTTAACTAACTTTTGACACTGAATCTAACTTTCTAAAAACCGTGGTCGTCTCTGTCTGGTACCGTACCGTTCTGAAGTTGAAAAAAGCGACGGACGGACGGACAAAGTCGTTACAATTGTCTTCTCAGCCGGTACGGCTGTACAGAAGACTAAAACCTAAAGATGAAGAAATTAACTTGCTTATTGCACAATCAAACTTACTAGGAGCAAGACTTAAAAGAATTTATTTACGCCGAGAAATAAGGAGAGGCGTCCGTCAGCGAATCTGGATTTATTAAGAACAAGTCACTCGTGAAGAATGCTTCGACAAAACGCTTATTTCCCATTAGGCCAGGGCGCTCACATCAAATTCTGGGGCCTGTGACTAACTACAACAAGACCGCCCCTCACCCTCTCCCTAGACTGAAATCGGTACAATTATGGGCTGCTGCGTACATTTGAATGTTTCCTTGCCTAACAGGCTGACGGGCTTGCACTGCAGTGCTCCTGCTCCATGTACGTTGCCGTTGGATTGAAATTGTTAATTGTTGGAAGTATACAAAATAAAAAATACGCACAAATCGAGTACATTATTCACAGTCATCCTAACTCATAATTGGGGGGATATGGTTCGGGCCATGCCAGTCCTTGAGTGACCAGGCCTGAGTACCGAGGGCCCAGCTGACCCCTCCGTTGTTGGGGCCCTGCATGGTACTATTCGGTTTTCTTTATTCCTATAAAAAACACCACTTCGGCAACTGGAACTAAAGATTTTTTTTTAATGTATTAACTTTACCATGCACCAGTAATTGGGAGTCGTAAGGGTAGATTTACGAAGGGTTGATTGGAAAAGGTGATGGCGTTTTAGGGAAACGAAAATAGGAAAACTACAGGTTGCTCGTAAATCGGCTATCACGTGATAGATGGACGCTCCTTTAGTATCGGTTTCGATTGTTGTTTGTTAGGTTACTGTTAGCCGCCAATTGGTGGACAATGGACAGTCAATACGGTCAGCACCGCGCCCATCGTGGCCCAAAGACGAAAGGGGGAAAAAAAAAACTAAGAAAAAGAAGGAAGGGAGAGAAAAAAAAAACCGAAGAGAAAAGAACAGGTCTGCCGGCAGATCCTATCTCTACGCCGGAATTCCTGAAGCTGTTGGCTAGTGTCCGAAAGTGAAAAGGAACAGTGATGGCCATGCTGACCACGATTGCGGCCATTTCCGAGTCCCTTCCTGTTTGCGGTTAACGTTTGGCCCAAGTTCGCGTGAACCCTCGCCAAAGCGAAATCTTGACCAGTGTAGGGGAGAGGGAGAGGGGAACTAAAGTGACGTCATCTGGTGGGTGATCTTTACAGGCCCAACTGGACAGGGCGCTAGCAAAATTGCCTACACACCACACCTTCAAGGTGCAGACTGTAGAAAATGTCGTTTGGCAGATTATATCGCCTTGTTTACGAGACAGGGAAATCCTAGATTGGTAAAAGATTTACCCTCTTTTGGTGACGTGACCTTATTTTGTGAGAGGTTCCCTTCCACACGAAAAAAAATCTGGGTAAGAATCAGGGATTCACGCAAAGTTCCGAATGGTTCGGCCCCTCAAAGGAGTGATATCAATACACCAAAACATTCGCGAACTTAAGCGCACCGAATAATAATACTTTGGACGTTAAATGAAAACTCGGAACATTGCTACCGGAAGTAGCAACGTTCTAGTTTTTATTTAACCTTCGAACTATGAGTCGGTGCGATTAACTTAGCGAATGTCTTGGTGTGTTGATATCATTCATTTGAAGGGCTGAACTATTCGGAACTTGGCATTTCTTTTTACCAGTTTTGGTTTTTTATACGATTTAAAATTACAGTGCAGGAAGCCAAATAACGTTAAATTTCCGCTGAAATTTGGACATAATCCGGCCGCCTGAGAGAAAACCGCGCTACACCTTTCACCCCCAAAGTCAGTGGCGTGCACCAGGGGATTGGGGGGGGGGGGCGGTACTGCCCCTGCTCCTTTTCGGGGAAAAAAATAAATCGCAAATATGCCGTATTTTCGTTTTCCTTACACGTCAATGCTGGTGATCATAAGGGCCTAGAGACCAAAAATTGGACAGGTGCGCTTGTGAAAAGTGTTGGCTTCGTGCTGCATCTTGCCATTTTTAACAGCCGGTTACAATGCATCTGCTGTATTATTATTTTGTCGCAACTAATCAATTAACAATCCCATTTACGTAATAGGTCATCTGTCTACCCTTACATCAGTGTATCTGTGCGTAAACGTGCTCCAGTTTATAACCCCGTCAACAGCAAGATGAGATTCGTCCAAGGCCCAATGAGATACAAGCCAAGGTTTTCTTCTCAGCTTCTGTCAGGATGCGAGGGAGCGGGGAAGCAAGCAGTGGAAAGTAGCGTCGTTATTTACTATCTGCGAGCTAATATTAGATTACTGTAGCATGAACTCTGCAACCGCTTAGCCAAATGACCTAATGAGCTCAGCTGAATTACCTGTAGAAGCGTAACTAACTAGCCATAACCGTACGGCACCCTGATAAAGACCTTGTCAGCCATTGCTTACCAGAGTAGTGTTAGCGACTACTAGGCTCATTTAGAGCCTGGAGTCTCTTTCTGGGCTCTTCTGGACATTATCGGGGGTTTCCCCGTTCGAATTTCCGGGTTTTCTCCTTGCCTTATTGAATTAAGCATTACTGACCTTGCAAAATTAATCTGTGAGTAGCGTCTGTAGATTATATTAGACGTGCTCTCTGATTGGCAATAAAACTAACACGAACACGAAGGTGGCAACAACTATTTAATTTTCGACGCGGTGTTTGGATCTGACTCACAGTAAAAATTTTAAAACCCTAAAAAAATGTGGGAGCTGCGACACGTTGTGGAATTCAAGCTGCCGCCATGTTGGCAAAACAAGGGCAGTTTGAAGACCACAATTTGTGGCAGCTTTCATCATGTGGCAGGTTTAACATATTTATTGTGAACAAGACCCAAATACAGAACTGAAAATAAAATTTTTCCTGCCAAATTTATGTTCTTGTGAATTTTTTGCCAGTCAGGAAGCACTTCATCTTTAAAAAAATATTTATTGAGTTAAAAACTGAGTTACTTTGCTAATTAAGTGCTTGTTTATTAATTTGTTTTACTATTTTACTAAACTTTAATGATTTAGGTACTGATTTTTATTACGTTTTTGCAAAATTTTACTAATTTATTACTAATTAACTAATGATTTACTAACTAATTACTAATTAACAAATTACCGAGTTAAGAATAGAGCCATTACTTAGCTACTTAAAAAGTTAGCAGTTTATCCGGTAGTTTTACAATTTTAAGATTTTCAAAGAAATTACTTTCGTTCCCAAACGGCAACACATTTAATTTCAGTTTATTCGAATGGCGACTGCCTTCATATATTTACTGTACTGTGTGATACCAAATATCACAGTAACGATCCCAATACGTCACAACACGTCCGGCGGATGGTTACGGCGTATCACCTATTTTCCCC